>JANLIY010000809.1:0-22612 GCA_029490685.1 Schizonepeta tenuifolia
TACCTAATTCCGTCTCCCCTCTGGAACCGACTAGAAAATCCCACTCAGCGAGTCAATTCCAAGCGAGCTTACTTGGTTTTGGCCCGATGGGGAACTTTCGATTTTGACCCGAAAAATTCAGTCCATGGAACCCATGACAATTTTTCTCGATTTTGGACTGAGAAAAAATTTCGAGATTTCAGTCTCATCCTACGTAGTTGGAGGCGTAGAATCGATTCCGCACGGTCCCGACTCTTAGCGAGACTTCCTGAGCCGAGAAAAAGTCAAAAACTGGTCAAAAACGAGTTTTTCAGACCAATTTTTGACTCTTTCTCTGGAAGGTTTTCAGCGGATAGCTCAAAGCGAGGGACTCGCGGAACTTTGCTGACTCGAAAATCGAACTCAGCGAGTCAATTCCAAGCGAGCTTTCGTGGTTTCGGCCGTATCAATGAACTTTCGATTGTGACTCTAAAAATTTAGTCCTTGTAACGCCTGTCGATTTTCCTCGATTTTGGACTGAGAAAAAAAATCGAGATTTCAGTCGCATCCTAATTCTTTAATCGACTAAATTTTCGGGTCGAAATCGAAAGTTCGCCGATCAGGCTGAAACCGAGGAAGCTCGCTTGGAATTGACACGCTAAGTGCGATTCTCCAGTCTGAAAAGCTCCGCGAGTCCCTCGCTTCGGGCTGTCCGCTGAAAACGCTCTAGCCAAAGAGTCAAAAATTGGTCAGAAAAGCTCGTTTTTGACCTGTTTTTGACTGTTTTTCGGCTAAGGAAGCCTCGCAGAGCGCCAAGACCGTGCGGAATCGATTCTACGCCTCCAACTGCGTAGGATGAGACTGAAATCTCGAATTTTTTTTTTCAGTCCCAAATCGAGAAAAATCGACATGGACTAAACTTTTAGCGTCAAAATCGATAGTTCGCCGATCGAGCCGAAAGCAAGTTAGGCCGCTTGGAATTGACCCGCTGAGTGCGATTTTCGAGTCCGAAAGCTCCGCGAGTCCCTCGCTTAGAGCTATCTGCTGAAAACGCTACGGAGAAAGAGTCAAAAAGTGTTCAGAAATGCTCGTTTTTGACTGTTTCTCGGCTCAGGAAGTCTCGCAGAGAGTCGGGACCGTGCGGAATCGATTCTACGCCTCCAACTACGTAGGATGCAACTGAAATTTCAAACGTTTTTTCTCAGTCCAAACTGGAGAAAAACTGACATGGGTTACATGGACTAAATTTTTTCGGGTCGAAATCGAAAGTTCGCCCATCGGGCAAAAACCAAGTAAGCTCGCTTTGAATTGACTCGCTGAGTGCGATTTTCGAGTCCGAAAAGCTCCGCAAGTCCCTCGCTTACAGCTATCTGCTGAAAATGCTCCAGAAAAAGAGTCAAAAAGTGGTCGGAAATGCTCGTTTTGACCAGTTTCTGACTGTTTCTCGGCTCAGAGAGCCTCGCCGAGAGTCAAGACCGTGCGGAATCGATTCTACGCCTCCAACTATGTAAGATCCGACACTCAGCTCGAAATTTTTTTTCTCCTCCATAATCGAGAAAAATCGACAGGGGTACCATGGAGTGAAATTTCGGGGTCAAAATCGAAAGTTCTCCGATCGGGCTGAAACCGGGCAAGTCCCCTTGGAAATGACCCGCTGAGTCCGATTTTCTGGTCTAAAAAGCTCTGCGAGTCCGCTGGTCCGCTGGATCGGCGAAAAACGCGCGGTCGGTGAACTTTCGCGAAACGGTCAAAAACTGGAGTTTTTGACCGTTTCTCGGCTAAGAAAGCTCCGCCGAGCCTCGGGACCAATGGGAATCGATTCTACGCCTCCAAGTACCTACATGGGATTTGATACTAATCTCTGATTATTTTCATTCATCGGAATGAATCGGGAAAAATCGACTGGGGTTTCATGGACTAAAAGAGCTTGATGCAAAAATACCTAATTCCGTCTCCCTCTGGAACCGACTAGAAAATCCCACTCAGCGAGTCAATTCCAAGCGAGCTTACTTGGTTTTGGCCCGATGGGCGAACTTTCGATTTTGACCCGAAAAATTCAGTCCATGGAACCCATGACAATTTTTCTCGATTTTGGACTGAGAAAAAATTTCGAGATTTCAGTCTCATCCTACGTAGTTGGAGGCGTAGAATCGATTCCGCACGGTCCCGACTCTTAGCGAGACTTCCTGAGCCGAGAAAAAGTCAAAAACTGGTCAAAAACGAGTTTTTCAGACCAATTTTTGACTCTTTCTCTGGAAGGTTTTCAGCGGATAGCTCAAAGCGAGGGACTCGCGGAACTTTGCTGACTCGAAAATCGAACTCAGCGAGTCAATTCCAAGCGAGCTTTCGTGGTTTCGGCCGTATCAATGAACTTTCGATTGTGACTCTAAAAATTTAGTCCTTGTAACGCCTGTCGATTTTCCTCGATTTGGACTGAGAAAAAAAATCGAGATTTCAGTCGCATCCTAATTCTTTAATCGACTAAATTTTCGGGGTCGAAATCGAAAGTTCGCCGATCAGGCTGAAACCGAGGAAGCTCGCTTGGAATTGACACGCTAAGTGCGATTCTCCAGTCTGAAAAGCTCCGCGAGTCCCTCGCTTCGGGCTGTCCGCTGAAAACGCTCTAGCCAAAGAGTCAAAATTGGTCAGAAAAGCTCGTTTTTGACCTGTTTTTGACTGTTTTTCGGCTAAGGAAGCCTCGCAGAGCGCCAAGACCGTGCGGAATCGATTCTACGCCTCCAACTGCGTAGGATGAGACTGAAATCTCGAATTTTTTTTTTCAGTCCCAAATCGAGAAAAATCGACATGGACTAAACTTTTAGCGTCAAAATCGATAGTTCGCCGATCGAGCCGAAAGCAAGTTAGGCCGCTTGGAATTGACCCGCTGAGTGCGATTTTCGAGTCCGAAAGCTCCGCGAGTCCCTCGCTTAGAGCTATCTGCTGAAAACGCTACGGAGAAAGAGTCAAAAAGTGTTCAGAAATGCTCGTTTTTGACTGTTTCTCGGCTCAGGAAGTCTCGCAGAGAGTCGGGACCGTGCGGAATCGATTCTACGCCTCCAACTACGTAGGATGCAACTGAAATTTCAAACGTTTTTTCTCAGTCCAAACTGGAGAAAAACTGACATGGGTTACATGGACTAAATTTTTCGGGTCGAAATCGAAAGTTCGCCCATCGGGCAAAAACCAAGTAAGCTCGCTTTGAATTGACTCGCTGAGTGCGATTTTCGAGTCCGAAAAGCTCCGCAAGTCCCTCGCTTACAGCTATCTGCTGAAAATGCTCCAGAAAAAGAGTCAAAAAGTGGTCGGAAATGCTCGTTTTGACCAGTTTCTGACTGTTTCTCGGCTCAGAGAGCCTCGCCGAGAGTCAAGACGTGCGGAATCGATTCTACGCCTCCAACTATGTAAGATCCGACACTCAGCTCGAAATTTTTTTTCTCCTCCATAATCGAGAAAAATCGACAGGGGACCATGGAGTGAAATTTCGGGGTCAAAATCGAAAGTTCTCCGATCGGGCTGAAACCGGGCAAGTCCCCTTGGAAATGACCCGCTGAGTCCGATTTTCTGGTCTAAAAAGCTCTGCGAGTCCGCTGGTCCGCTGGATCGGCGAAAAACGCGCGGTCGGTGAACTTTCGCGAAACGGTCAAAAAACAGTGGAGTTTTTTGACCGTTTCTCGGCTAAGAAAGCTCCGCCGAGCCTCGGGACCAATGGGAATCGATTCTCTACGCCTCCAAGTACCTACATGGGATTTGATACTAATCTCTGATTATTTTCATTCATCGGAATGAATCGGGAAAAATCGACTGGGGTTTCATGGACTAAAAGAGCTTGATGCAAAATACCTAATTCCGTCTCCCCTCTGGAACCGACTAGAAAATCCCACTCAGCGAGTCAATTCCAAGCGAGCTTACTTGGTTTTGGCCCGATGGGCGAACTTTCGATTTTGACCCGAAAAATTCAGTCCATGGAACCCATGACAATTTTTCTCGATTTTGGACTGAGAAAAAATTTCGAGATTTCAGTCTCATCCTACGTAGTTGGAGGCGTAGAATCGATTCCGCACGGTCCCGACTCTTAGCGAGACTTCCTGAGCCGAGAAAAAGTCAAAAACTGGTCAAAAACGAGTTTTTCAGACCAATTTTTGACTCTTTCTCTGGAAGGTTTTCAGCGGATAGCTCAAAGCGAGGGACTCGCGGAACTTTGCTGACTCGAAAATCGAACTCAGCGAGTCAATTCCAAGCGAGCTTTCGTGGTTTCGGCCGTATCAATGAACTTTCGATTGTGACTCTAAAAATTTAGTCCTTGTAACGCCTGTCGATTTTCCTCGATTTTGGACTGAGAAAAAAAATCGAGATTTCAGTCGCATCCTAATTCTTTAATCGACTAAATTTTCGGGGTCGAAATCGAAAGTTCGCCGATCAGGCTGAAACCGAGGAAGCTCGCTTGGAATTGACACGCTAAGTGCGATTCTCCAGTCTGAAAAGCTCCGCGAGTCCCTCGCTTCGGGCTGTCCGCTGAAAACGCTCTAGCCAAAGAGTCAAAATTGGTCAGAAAAGCTCGTTTTTGACCTGTTTTTGACTGTTTTTCGGCTAAGGAAGCCTCGCAGAGCGCCAAGACCGTGCGGAATCGATTCTACGCCTCCAACTGCGTAGGATGAGACTGAAATCTCGAATTTTTTTTTTCAGTCCCAAATCGAGAAAAATCGACATGGACTAAACTTTTAGCGTCAAAATCGATAGTTCGCCGATCGAGCCGAAAGCAAGTTAGGCCGCTGGAATTGACCCGCTGAGTGCGATTTTCGAGTCCGAAAGCTCCGCGAGTCCCTCGCTTAGAGCTATCTGCTGAAAACGCTACGGAGAAAGAGTCAAAAGTGTTCAGAAATGCTCGTTTTTGACTGTTTCTCGGCTCAGGAAGTCTCGCAGAGAGTCGGGACCGTGCGGAATCGATTCTACGCCTCCAACTACGTAGGATGCAACTGAAATTTCAAACGTTTTTTCTCAGTCCAAACTGGAGAAAAACTGACATGGGTTACATGGACTAAATTTTTCGGGTCGAAATCGAAAGTTCGCCCATCGGGCAAAAACCAAGTAAGCTCGCTTTGAATTGACTCGCTGAGTGCGATTTTCGAGTCCGAAAAGCTCCGCAAGTCCCTCGCTTACAGCTATCTGCTGAAAATGCTCCAGAAAAAGAGTCAAAAAGTGGTCGGAAATGCTCGTTTTTGACCAGTTTCTGACTGTTTCTCGGCTCAGAGAGCCTCGCCGAGAGTCAAGACCGTGCGGAATCGATTCTACGCCTCCAACTATGTAAGATCCGACACTCAGCTCGAAATTTTTTTTCTCCTCCAAATCGAGAAAAATCGACAGGGGTAATGGAGTGAAATTTCGGGGTCAAAATCGAAAGTTCTCCGATCGGGCTGAAACCGGGCAAGTCCCCTTGGAAATGACCCGCTGAGTCCGATTTTCTGGTCTAAAAAGCTCTGCGAGTCCGCTGGTCCGCTGGATCGGCGAAAAACGCGCGGTCGGTGAACTTTCGCGAAACGGTCAAAAACAGTGGAGTTTTTGACCGTTTCTCGGCTAAGAAAGCTCCGCCGAGCCTCGGGACCAATGGGAATCGATTCTACGCCTCCAACTATGTAAGATCCGACACTCAGCTCGAAATTTTTTTTCTCCTCCAAAATCGAGAAAAATCGACAGGGGAAGAATGGAGTGAAATTTCGGGGTCAAAATCGAAAGTTCTCCGATCGGGCTGAAACCGGGCAAGTCCCCTTGGAAATGACCCGCTGAGTCCGATTTTCTGGTCTAAAAAGCTCTGCGAGTCCGCTGGTCCGCTGGATCGGCGAAAAACGCGCGGTCGGTGAACTTTCGCGAAACGGTCAAAAACAGTGGAGTTTTTGACCGTTTCTCGGCTAAGAAAGCTCCGCCGAGCCTCGGGACCAATGGGAATCGATTCTACGCCTCCAAGTACCTACATGGGATTTGATACTAATCTCTGATTATTTTCATTCATCGGAATGAATCGGGAAAAATCGACTGGGGTTTCATGGACTAAAAGAGCTTGATGCAAAAATACCTAATTCCGTCTCCCCTCTGGAACCGACTAGAAAATCCCACTCAGCGAGTCAATTCCAAGCGAGCTTACTTGGTTTTGGCCCGATGGGCGAACTTTCGATTTTGACCCGAAAAATTCAGTCCATGGAACCCATGACAATTTTTCTCGATTTTGGACTGAGAAAAAATTTCGAGATTTCAGTCTCATCCTACGTAGTTGGAGGCGTAGAATCGATTCCGCACGGTCCCGACTCTTAGCGAGACTTCCTGAGCCGAGAAAAAGTCAAAAACTGGTCAAAAACGAGTTTTTCAGACCAATTTTTGACTCTTTCTCTGGAAGGTTTTCAGCGGATAGCTCAAAGCGAGGGACTCGCGGAACTTTGCTGACTCGAAAATCGAACTCAGCGAGTCAATTCCAAGCGAGCTTTCGTGGTTTCGGCCGTATCAATGAACTTTCGATTGTGACTCTAAAAATTTAGTCCTTGTAACGCCTGTCGATTTTCCTCGATTTTGGACTGAGAAAAAAAATCGAGATTTCAGTCGCATCCTAATTCTTTAATCGACTAAATTTTCGGGGTCGAAATCGAAAGTTCGCCGATCAGGCTGAAACCGAGGAAGCTCGCTTGGAATTGACACGCTAAGTGCGATTCTCCAGTCTGAAAAGCTCCGCGAGTCCCTCGCTTCGGGCTGTCCGCTGAAAACGCTCTAGCCAAAGAGTCAAAATTGGTCAGAAAAGCTCGTTTTTGACCTGTTTTTGACTGTTTTTCGGCTAAGGAAGCCTCGCAGAGCGCCAAGACCGTGCGGAATCGATTCTACGCACGCTCCAACTGCGTAGGATGAGACTGAAATCTCGAATTTTTTTTTTCAGTCCCAAATCGAGAAAAATCGACATGGACTAAACTTTTAGCGTCAAAATCGATAGTTCGCCGATCGAGCCGAAAGCAAGTTAGGCCGCTTGGAATTGACCCGCTGAGTGCGATTTTCGAGTCCGAAAGCTCCGCGAGTCCCTCGCTTAGAGCTATCTGCTGAAAACGCTACGGAGAAAGAGTCAAAAAGTGTTCAGAAATGCTCGTTTTTGACTGTTTCTCGGCTCAGGAAGTCTCGCAGAGAGTCGGGACCGTGCGGAATCGATTCTACGCCTCCAACTACGTAGGATGCAACTGAAATTTCAAACGTTTTTTCTCAGTCCAAACTGGAGAAAAACTGACATGGGTTACATGGACTAAATTTTTCGGGTCGAAATCGAAAGTTCGCCCATCGGGCAAAAACCAAGTAAGCTCGCTTTGAATTGACTCGCTGAGTGCGATTTTCGAGTCCGAAAAGCTCCGCAAGTCCCTCGCTTACAGCTATCTGCTGAAAATGCTCCAGAAAAAGAGTCAAAAAGTGGTCGGAAATGCTCGTTTTTGACCAGTTTCTGACTGTTTCTCGGCTCAGAGAGCCTCGCCGAGAGTCAAGACGTGCGGAATCGATTCTACGCCTCCAACTATGTAAGATCCGACACTCAGCTCGAAATTTTTTTTCTCCTCCATAATCGAGAAAAATCGACAGGGGTACCATGGAGTGAAATTTCGGGGTCAAAATCGAAAGTTCTCCGATCGGGCTGAAACCGGGCAAGTCCCCTTGGAAATGACCCGCTGAGTCCGATTTTCTGGTCTAAAAAGCTCTGCGAGTCCGCTGGTCCGCTGGATCGGCGAAAAACGCGCGGTCGGTGAACTTTCGCGAAACGGTCAAAAACAGTGGAGTTTTTGACCGTTTCTCGGCTAAAGAAAGCTCCGCCGAGCCTCGGGACCAATGGGAATCGATTCTACGCCTCCAACTATGTAAGATCCGACACTCAGCTCGAAATTTTTTTTCTCCTCCAAAATCGAGAAAAATCGACAGGGGAAGAATGGAGTGAAATTTCGGGGTCAAAATCGAAAGTTCTCCGATCGGGCTGAAACCGGGCAAGTCCCCTTGGAAATGACCCGCTGAGTCCGATTTTCTGGTCTAAAAAGCTCTGCGAGTCCGCTGGTCCGCTGGATCGGCGAAAAACGCGCGGTCGGTGAACTTTCGCGAAACGGTCAAAAACAGTGGAGTTTTTGACCGTTTCTCGGCTAAGAAAGCTCCGCCGAGCCTCGGGACCAATGGGAATCGATTCTACGCCTCCAAGTACCTACATGGGATTTGATACTAATCTCTGATTATTTTCATTCATCGGAATGAATCGGGAAAAATCGACTGGGGTTTCATGGACTAAAAGAGCTTGATGCAAAAATACCTAATTCCGTCTCCCCTCTGGAACCGACTAGAAAATCCCACTCAGCGAGTCAATTCCAAGCGAGCTTACTTGGTTTTGGCCCGATGGGCGAACTTTCGATTTTGACCCGAAAAATTCAGTCCATGGAACCCATGACAATTTTTCTCGATTTTGGACTGAGAAAAAATTTCGAGATTTCAGTCTCATCCTACGTAGTTGGAGGCGTAGAATCGATTCCGCACGGTCCCGACTCTTAGCGAGACTTCCTGAGCCGAGAAAAAGTCAAAAACTGGTCAAAAACGAGTTTTTCAGACCAATTTTTGACTCTTTCTCTGGAAGGTTTTCAGCGGATAGCTCAAAGCGAGGGACTCGCGGAACTTTGCTGACTCGAAAATCGAACTCAGCGAGTCAATTCCAAGCGAGCTTTCGTGGTTTCGGCCGTATCAATGAACTTTCGATTGTGACTCTAAAAATTTAGTCCTTGTAACGCCTGTCGATTTTCCTCGATTTTGGACTGAGAAAAAAATCGAGATTTCAGTCGCATCCTAATTCTTTAATCGACTAAATTTTCGGGGTCGAAATCGAAAGTTCGCCGATCAGGCTGAAACCGAGGAAGCTCGCTTGGAATTGACACGCTAAGTGCGATTCTCCAGTCTGAAAAGCTCCGCGAGTCCCTCGCTTCGGGCTGTCCGCTGAAAACGCTCTAGCCAAAGAGTCAAAAATTGGTCAGAAAAGCTCGTTTTTGACCTGTTTTTGACTGTTTTTCGGCTAAGGAAGCCTCGCAGAGCGCCAAGACCGTGCGGAATCGATTCTACGCCTCCAACTGCGTAGGATGAGACTGAAATCTCGAATTTTTTTTTTCAGTCCCAAATCGAGAAAAATCGACATGGACTAAACTTTTAGCGTCAAAATCGATAGTTCGCCGATCGAGCCGAAAGCAAGTTAGGCCGCTTGGAATTGACCCGCTGAGTGCGATTTTCGAGTCCGAAAGCTCCGCGAGTCCCTCGCTTAGAGCTATCTGCTGAAAACGCTACGGAGAAAGAGTCAAAAAGTGTTCAGAAATGCTCGTTTTTGACTGTTTCTCGGCTCAGGAAGTCTCGCAGAGAGTCGGGACCGTGCGGAATCGATTCTACGCCTCCAACTACGTAGGATGCAACTGAAATTTCAAACGTTTTTTCTCAGTCCAAACTGGAGAAAAACTGACATGGGTTACATGGACTAAATTTTTCGGGTCGAAATCGAAAGTTCGCCCATCGGGCAAAAACCAAGTAAGCTCGCTTTGAATTGACTCGCTGAGTGCGATTTTCGAGTCCGAAAAGCTCCGCAAGTCCCTCGCTTACAGCTATCTGCTGAAAATGCTCCAGAAAAGAGTCAAAAGTGGTCGGAAATGCTCGTTTTTGACCAGTTTCTGACTGTTTCTCGGCTCAGAGAGCCTCGCCGAGAGTCAAGACCGTGCGGAATCGATTCTACGCCTCCAACTATGTAAGATCCGACACTCAGCTCGAAATTTTTTTTCTCCTCCATAATCGAGAAAAATCGACAGGGGATGGAGTGAAATTTCGGGGTCAAAATCGAAAGTTCTCCGATCGGGCTGAAACCGGGCAAGTCCCCTTGGAAATGACCCGCTGAGTCCGATTTTCTGGTCTAAAAAGCTCTGCGAGTCCGCTGGTCCGCTGGATCGGCGAAAACGCGCGGTCGGTGAACTTTCGCGAAACGGTCAAAAACAGTGGAGTTTTTGACCGTTTCTCGGCTAAGAAAGCTCCGCCGAGCCTCGGGACCAATGGGAATCGATTCTACACGCCTCCAAGTACCTACATGGGATTTGATACTAATCTCTGATTATTTTCATTCATCGGAATGAATCGGGAAAAATCGACTGGGGTTTCATGGACTAAAAGAGCTTGATGCAAAAATACCTAATTCCGTCTCCCCTCTGGAACCGACTAGAAAATCCCACTCAGCGAGTCAATTCCAAGCGAGCTTACTTGGTTTTGGCCCGATGGCGAACTTTCGATTTTGACCCGAAAAATTCAGTCCATGGAACCCATGACAATTTTTCTCGATTTTGGACTGAGAAAAAATTTCGAGATTTCAGTCTCATCCTACGTAGTTGGAGGCGTAGAATCGATTCCGCACGGTCCCGACTCTTAGCGAGACTTCCTGAGCCGAGAAAAAGTCAAAAACTGGTCAAAAACGAGTTTTTCAGACCAATTTTTGACTCTTTCTCTGGAAGGTTTTCAGCGGATAGCTCAAAGCGAGGGACTCGCGGAACTTTGCTGACTCGAAAATCGAACTCAGCGAGTCAATTCCAAGCGAGCTTTCGTGGTTTCGGCCGTATCAATGAACTTTCGATTGTGACTCTAAAAATTTAGTCCTTGTAACGCCTGTCGATTTTCCTCGATTTTGGACTGAGAAAAAAATCGAGATTTCAGTCGCATCCTAATTCTTTAATCGACTAAATTTTCGGGGTCGAAATCGAAAGTTCGCCGATCAGGCTGAAACCGAGGAAGCTCGCTTGGAATTGACACGCTAAGTGCGATTCTCCAGTCTGAAAAGCTCCGCGAGTCCCTCGCTTCGGGCTGTCCGCTGAAAACGCTCTAGCCAAAGAGTCAAAAATTGGTCAGAAAAGCTCGTTTTTGACCTGTTTTTGACTGTTTTTCGGCTAAGGAAGCCTCGCAGAGCGCCAAGACCGTGCGGAATCGATTCTACGCCTCCAACTGCGTAGGATGAGACTGAAATCTCGAATTTTTTTTTTCAGTCCCAAATCGAGAAAAATCGACATGGACTAAACTTTTAGCGTCAAAATCGATAGTTCGCCGATCGAGCCGAAAGCAAGTTAGGCCGCTTGGAATTGACCCGCTGAGTGCGATTTTCGAGTCCGAAAGCTCCGCGAGTCCTCGCTTAGAGCTATCTGCTGAAAACGCTACGGAGAAAGAGTCAAAAAGTGTTCAGAAATGCTCGTTTTTGACTGTTTCTCGGCTCAGGAAGTCTCGCAGAGAGTCGGGACCGTGCGGAATCGATTCTACGCCTCCAACTACGTAGGATGCAACTGAAATTTCAAACGTTTTTTCTCAGTCCAAACTGGAGAAAAACTGACATGGGTTACATGGACTAAATTTTTCGGGTCGAAATCGAAGTTCGCCCATCGGGCAAAAACCAAGTAAGCTCGCTTTGAATTGACTCGCTGAGTGCGATTTTCGAGTCCGAAAAGCTCCGCAAGTCCCTCGCTTACAGCTATCTGCTGAAAATGCTCCAGAAAAGAGTCAAAAAGTGGTCGGAAATGCTCGTTTTTGACCAGTTTCTGACTGTTTCTCGGCTCAGGAGCCTCGCCGAGAGTCAAGACGTGCGGAATCGATTCTACGCCTCCAACTATGTAAGATCCGACACTCAGCTCGAACTTTTTTTTCTCCTCCATAATCGAGAAAAATCGACAGGGGTACTGGAGTGAAATTTCGGGGTCAAAATCGAAAGTTCTCCGATCGGGCTGAAACCGGGCAAGTCCCCTTGGAAATGACCCGCTGAGTCCGATTTTCTGGTCTAAAAAGCTCTGCGAGTCCGCTGGTCCGCTGGATCGGCGAAAAACGCGCGGTCGGTGAACTTTCGCGAAACGGTCAAAAACAGTGGAGTTTTTGACCGTTTCTCGGCTAAGAAAGCTCCGCCGAGCCTCGGGACCAATGGGAATCGATTCTACGCCTCCAACTATGTAAGATCCGACACTCAGCTCGAAATTTTTTTTCTCCTCCAAAATCGAGAAAAATCGACAGGGAAGATGGAGTGAAATTTCGGGGTCAAAATCGAAAGTTCTCCGATCGGGCTGAAACCGGGCAAGTCCCCTTGGAAATGACCCGCTGAGTCCGATTTTCTGGTCTAAAAAGCTCTGCGAGTCCGCTGGTCCGCTGGATCGGCGAAAAACGCGCGGTCGGTGAACTTTCGCGAAACGGTCAAAAACAGTGGAGTTTTTGACCGTTTCTCGGCTAAGAAAGCTCCGCCGAGCCTCGGGACCAATGGGAATCGATTCTACGCCTCCAAGTACCTACATGGGATTTGATACTAATCTCTGATTATTTTCATTCATCGGAATGAATCGGGAAAAATCGACTGGGGTTTCATGGACTAAAAGAGCTTGATGCAAAAATACCTAATTCCGTCTCCCCTCTGGAACCGACTAGAAAATCCCACTCAGCGAGTCAATTCCAAGCGAGCTTACTTGGTTTTGGCCCGATGGGCGAACTTTCGATTTTGACCCGAAAAATTCAGTCCATGGAACCCATGACAATTTTTCTCGATTTTGGACTGAGAAAAATTTCGAGATTCAGTCTCATCCTACGTAGTTGGAGGCGTAGAATCGATTCCGCACGGTCCCGACTCTTAGCGAGACTTCCTGAGCCGAGAAAAAGTCAAAAACTGGTCAAAAACGAGTTTTTCAGACCAATTTTTGACTCTTTCTCTGGAAGGTTTTCAGCGGATAGCTCAAAGCGAGGGACTCGCGGAACTTTGCTGACTCGAAAATCGAACTCAGCGAGTCAATTCCAAGCGAGCTTTCGTGGTTTCGGCCGTATCAATGAACTTTCGATTGTGACTCTAAAATTTAGTCCTTGTAACGCCTGTCGATTTTCCTCGATTTTGGACTGAGAAAAAAATCGAGATTTCAGTCGCATCCTAATTCTTTAATCGACTAAATTTTCGGGGTCGAAATCGAAAGTTCGCCGATCAGGCTGAAACCGAGGAAGCTCGCTTGGAATTGACACGCTAAGTGCGATTCTCCAGTCTGAAAAGCTCCGCGAGTCCCTCGCTTCGGGCTGTCCGCTGAAAACGCTCTAGCCAAAGAGTCAAAAATTGGTCAGAAAAGCTCGTTTTTGACCTGTTTTTGACTGTTTTTCGGCTAAGGAAGCCTCGCAGAGCGCCAAGACCGTGCGGAATCGATTCTACGCCTCCAACTGCGTAGGATGAGACTGAAATCTCGAATTTTTTTTTTCAGTCCCAAATCGAGAAAAATCGACATGGACTAAACTTTTAGCGTCAAAATCGATAGTTCGCCGATCGAGCCGAAAGCAAGTTAGGCCGCTTGGAATTGACCCGCTGAGTGCGATTTTCGAGTCCGAAAGCTCCGCGAGTCCCTCGCTTAGAGCTATCTGCTGAAAACGCTACGGAGAAAGAGTCAAAAAGTGTTCAGAAATGCTCGTTTTTGACTGTTTCTCGGCTCAGGAAGTCTCGCAGAGAGTCGGGACCGTGCGGAATCGATTCTACGCCTCCAACTACGTAGGATGCAACTGAAATTTCAAACGTTTTTTCTCAGTCCAAACTGGAGAAAAACTGACATGGGTTACATGGACTAAATTTTTCGGGTCGAAATCGAAAGTTCGCCCATCGGGCAAAAACCAAGTAAGCTCGCTTGAATTGACTCGCTGAGTGCGATTTTCGAGTCCGAAAAGCTCCGCAAGTCCCTCGCTTACAGCTATCTGCTGAAAATGCTCCAGAAAAAGAGTCAAAAAGTGGTCGGAAATGCTCGTTTTTGACCAGTTTCTGACTGTTTCTCGGCTCAGAGAGCCTCGCCGAGAGTCAAGACCGTGCGGAATCGATTCTACGCCTCCAACTATGTAAGATCCGACACTCAGCTCGAAATTTTTTTTCTCCTCCATAATCGAGAAAAATCGACAGGGTACCATGGAGTGAAATTTCGGGGTCAAAATCGAAAGTTCTCCGATCGGGCTGAAACCGGGCAAGTCCCCTTGGAAATGACCCGCTGAGTCCGATTTTCTGGTCTAAAAAGCTCTGCGAGTCCGCTGGTCCGCTGGATCGGCGAAAAACGCGCGGTCGGTGAACTTTCGCGAAACGGTCAAAAACAGTGGAGTTTTTGACCGTTTCTCGGCTAAGAAAGCTCCGCCGAGCCTCGGACCGCGGAATCGATTCTACGCCTCCAAGTACCTACATGGGATTTGATACTAATCTCTGATTATTTTCATTCATCGGAATGAATCGGGAAAAATCGACTGGGTTTCATGGACTAAAAGAGCTTGATGCAAAAATACCTAATTCCGTCTCCCCTCTGGAACCGACTAGAAATCCCACTCAGCGAGTCAATTCCAAGCGAGCTTACTTGGTTTTGGCCCGATGGGCGAACTTTCGATTTTGACCCGAAAAATTCAGTCCATGGAACCCATGACAATTTTTCTCGATTTTGGACTGAGAAAAAATTTCGAGATTTCAGTCTCATCCTACGTAGTTGGAGGCGTAGAATCGATTCCGCACGGTCCCGACTCTTAGCGAGACTTCCTGAGCCGAGAAAAAGTCAAAAACTGGTCAAAAACGAGTTTTTCAGACCAATTTTTGACTCTTTCTCTGGAAGGTTTTCAGCGGATAGCTCAAAGCGAGGGACTCGCGGAACTTTGCTGACTCGAAAATCGAACTCAGCGAGTCAATTCCAAGCGAGCTTTCGTGGTTTCGGCCGTATCAATGAACTTTCGATTGTGACTCTAAAAATTTAGTCCTTGTAACGCCTGTCGATTTTCCTCGATTTTGGACTGAGAAAAAAAATCGAGATTTCAGTCGCATCCTAATTCTTTAATCGACTAAATTTTCGGGTCGAAATCGAAAGTTCGCCGATCAGGCTGAAACCGAGGAAGCTCGCTTGGAATTGACACGCTAAGTGCGATTCTCCAGTCTGAAAAGCTCCGCGAGTCCCTCGCTTCGGGCTGTCCGCTGAAAACGCTCTAGCCAAAGAGTCAAAAAATTGGTCAGAAAAGCTCGTTTTTGACCTGTTTTTGACTGTTTTTCGGCTAAGGAAGCCTCGCAGAGCGCCAAGACCGTGCGGAATCGATTCTACGCCTCCAACTGCGTAGGATGAGACTGAAATCTCGAATTTTTTTTTCAGTCCAATCGAGAAAAATCGACATGGACTAAACTTTTAGCGTCAAAATCGATAGTGTCGCCGATCGAGCCGAAAGCAAGTTAGGCCGCTTGGAATTGACCGCTGATGCGATTTTCGAGTCCGAAAGCTCCGCGAGTCCCTCGCTTAGAGCTATCTGCTGAAAACGCTACGGAGAAAGAGTCAAAAAGTGTTCAGAAATGCTCGTTTTTGACTGTTTCTCGGCTCAGGAAGTCTCGCAGAGAGTCGGGACCGTGCGGAATCGATTCTACGCCTCCAACTACGTAGGATGCAACTGAAATTTCAAACGTTTTTTCTCAGTCCAAACTGAGAAAAACTGACATGGGTTACATACTAAATTTTTCGGGTCGAAATCGAAAGTTCGCCCATCGGGCAAAAACCAAGTAAGCTCGCTTTGAATTGACTCGCTGAGTGCGATTTTCGAGTCCGAAAGCTCCGCAAGTCCCTCGCTTACAGCTATCTGCTGAAAATGCTCCAGAAAAAGTCAAAAAGTGGTCGGAAATGCTCGTTTTTGACCAGTTTCTGACTGTTTCTCGGCTCAGAGAGCCTCGCCGAGAGTCAAGACCGTGCGGAATCGATTCTACGCCTCCAACTATGTAAGATCCGACACTCAGCTCGAAATTTTTTTTCTCCTCCATAATCGAGAAAAATCGACAGGGTACCATGGAGTGAAATTTCGGGGTCAAAATCGAAAGTTCTCCGATCGGGCTGAAACCGGGCAAGTCCCCTTGGAAATGACCCGCTGAGTCCGATTTTCTGGTCTAAAAAGCTCTGCGAGTCCGCTGGTCCGCTGGATCGGCGAAAAACGCGCGGTCGGTGAACTTTCGCGAAACGGTCAAAAACAGTGGAGTTTTTGACCGTTTCTCGGCTAAGAAAGCTCCGCCGAGCCTCGGGACAATGGGAATCGATTCTACGCCTCCAAGTACCTACATGGGATTTGATACTAATCTCTGATTATTTTCATTCATCGGAATGAATCGGGAAAATCGACTGGGGTTTCATGGACTAAAAGAGCTTGATGCAAAAATACCTAATTCCGTCTCCCCTCTGGAACCGACTAGAAAATCCCACTCAGCGAGTCAATTCCAAGCGAGCTTACTTGGTTTTGGCCCGATGGGCGAACTTTCGATTTTGACCCGAAAAATTCAGTCCATGGAACCCATGACAATTTTTCTCGATTTTGGACTGAGAAAAATTTCGAGATTTCAGTCTCATCCTACGTAGTTGGAGGCGTAGAATCGATTCCGCACGGTCCCGACTCTTAGCGAGACTTCCTGAGCCGAGAAAAAGTCAAAAACTGGTCAAAAACGAGTTTTTCAGACCAATTTTTGACTCTTTCTCTGGAAGGTTTTCAGCGGATAGCTCAAAGCGAGGGACTCGCGGAACTTTGCTGACTCGAAAATCGAACTCAGCGAGTCAATTCCAAGCGAGCTTTCGTGGTTTCGGCCGTATCAATGAACTTTCGATTGTGACTCTAAAAATTTAGTCCTTGTAACGCCTGTCGATTTTCCTCGATTTTGGACTGAGAAAAAAAATCGAGATTTCAGTCGCATCCTAATTCTTTAATCGACTAAATTTTCGGGGTCGAAATCGAAAGTTCGCCGATCAGGCTGAAACCGAGGAAGCTCGCTTGGAATTGACACGCTAAGTGCGATTCTCCAGTCTGAAAAGCTCCGCGAGTCCCTCGCTTCGGGCTGTCCGCTGAAAACGCTCTAGCCAAAGAGTCAAAAATTGGTCAGAAAAGCTCGTTTTTGACCTGTTTTTGACTGTTTTTCGGCTAAGGAAGCCTCGCAGAGCGCCAAGACCGTGCGGAATCGATTCTACGCTCCAACTGCGTAGGATGAGACTGAAATCTCGAATTTTTTTTTTTCAGTCCCAAATCGAGAAAAATCGACATGGACTAAACTTTTAGCGTCAAAATCGATAGTTCGCCGATCGAGCCGAAAGCAAGTTAGGCCGCTTGGAATTGACCCGCTGAGTGCGATTTTCGAGTCCGAAAGCTCCGCGAGTCCCTCGCTTAGAGCTATCTGCTGAAAACGCTACGGAGAAAGAGTCAAAAAGTGTTCAGAAATGCTCGTTTTTGACTGTTTCTCGGCTCAGGAAGTCTCGCAGAGAGTCGGGACCGTGCGGAATCGATTCTACGCCTCCAACTACGTAGGATGCAACTGAAATTTCAAACGTTTTTTCTCAGTCCAAACTGGAGAAAAACTGACATGGGTTACATGGACTAAATTTTCGGGTCGAAATCGAAAGTTCGCCCATCGGGCAAAAACCAAGTAAGCTCGCTTTGAATTGACTCGCTGAGTGCGATTTTCGAGTCCGAAAAGCTCCGCAAGTCCCTCGCTTACAGCTATCTGCTGAAAATGCTCCAGAAAAAGAGTCAAAAAGTGGTCGGAAATGCTCGTTTTTGACCAGTTTCTGACTGTTTCTCGGCTCAGAAGCCTCGCCGAGAGTCAAGACCGTGCGGAATCGATTCTACGCCTCCAACTATGTAAGATCCGACACTCAGCTCGAAATTTTTTTTCTCCTCCAAATCGAGAAAAATCGACAGGGGAATGGAGTGAAATTTCGGGGTCAAAATCGAAAGTTCTCCGATCGGGCTGAAACCGGGCAAGTCCCCTTGGAAATGACCCGCTGAGTCCGATTTTCTGGTCTAAAAAGCTCTGCGAGTCCGCTGGTCCGCTGGATCGGCGAAAAACGCGCGGTCGGAACTTTCGCGAAACGGTCAAAAACAGTGGAGTTTTTGACCGTTTCTCGGCTAAGAAAGCTCCGCCGAGCCTCGGGACCAATGGGAATCGATTCTACGCCTCCAACTATGTAAGATCCGACACTCAGCTCGAAATTTTTTTTCTCCTCCAAAATCGAGAAAAATCGACAGGGGAAGAATGGAGTGAAATTTCGGGGTCAAATCGAAAGTTCTCCGATCGGGCTGAAACCGGGCAAGTCCCCTTGGAAATGACCCGCTGAGTCCGATTTTCTGGTCTAAAAGCTCTGCGAGTCCGCTGGTCCGCTGGATCGGCGAAAAACGCGCGGTCGGTGAACTTTCGCGAAACGGTCAAAAACTGGAGTTTTTGACCGTTTCTCGGCTAAGAAAGCTCCGCCGAGCCTCGGGACCAATGGGAATCGATTCTACGCCTCCAAGTACCTACATGGGATTTGATACTAATCTCTGATTATTTTCATTCATCGGAATGAATCGGGAAAAATCGACTGGGGTTTCATGGACTAAAAGAGCTTGATGCAAAAATACCTAATTCCGTCTCCCCTCTGGAACCGACTAGAAAATCCCACTCAGCGAGTCAATTCCAAGCGAGCTTACTTGGTTTTGGCCCGATGGGCGAACTTTCGATTTTGACCCGAAAATTCAGTCCATGGAACCCATGACAATTTTTCTCGATTTTGGACTGAGAAAAAATTTCGAGATTTCAGTCTCATCCTACGTAGTTGGAGGCGTAGAATCGATTCCGCACGGTCCCGACTCTTAGCGAGACTTCCTGAGCCGAGAAAAAGTCAAAAACTGGTCAAAAACGAGTTTTTCAGACCAATTTTTGACTCTTTCTCTGGAAGGTTTTCAGCGGATAGCTCAAAGCGAGGGACTCGCGGAACTTTGCTGACTCGAAAATCGAACTCAGCGAGTCAATTCCAAGCGAGCTTTCGTGGTTTCGGCCGTATCAATGAACTTTCGATTGTGACTCTAAAAATTTAGTCCTTGTAACGCCTGTCGATTTTCCTCGATTTTGGACTGAGAAAAAAATCGAGATTTCAGTCGCATCCTAATTCTTTAATCGACTAAATTTTCGGGGTCGAAATCGAAAGTTCGCCGATCAGGCTGAAACCGAGGAAGCTCGCTTGGAATTGACACGCTAAGTGCGATTCTCCAGTCTGAAAAGCTCCGCGAGTCCCTCGCTTCGGGCTGTCCGCTGAAAACGCTCTAGCCAAAGAGTCAAAAATTGGTCAGAAAGCTCGTTTTTGACCTGTTTTTGACTGTTTTTCGGCTAAGGAAGCCTCGCAGAGCGCCAAGACCGTGCGGAATCGATTCTACGCCTCCAACTGCGTAGGATGAGACTGAAATCTCGAATTTTTTTTTTCAGTCCCAAATCGAGAAAAATCGATTACATGGACTAAACTTTTAGCGTCAAAATCGATAGTTCGCCGATCGAGCCGAAAGCAAGTTAGGCCGCTTGGAATTGACCCGCTGAGTGCGATTTTCGAGTCCGAAAGCTCCGCGAGTCCCTCGCTTAGAGCTATCTGCTGAAAACGCTACGGAGAAAGAGTCAAAAAGTGTTCAGAAATGCTCGTTTTTGACTGTTTCTCGGCTCAGGAAGTCTCGCAGAGAGTCGGGACCGTGCGAATCGATTCTACGCCTCCAACTACGTAGGATGCAACTGAAATTTCAAACGTTTTTTCTCAGTCCAAACTGGAGAAAAACTGACATGGGTTACATGGACTAAATTTTTCGGGTCGAAATCGAAAGTTCGCCCATCGGGCAAAAACCAAGTAAGCTCGCTTTGAATTGACTCGCTGAGTGCGATTTTCGAGTCCGAAAAGCTCCGCAAGTCCCTCGCTTACAGCTATCTGCTGAAAATGCTCCAGAAAAAGAGTCAAAAAGTGGTCGGAAATGCTCGTTTTTGACCAGTTTCTGACTGTTTCTCGGCTCAGGAAGCCTCGCCGAGAGTCAAGACCGTGCGGAATCGATTCTACGCCTCCAACTATGTAAGATCCGACACTCAGCTCGAAATTTTTTTTCTCCTCCATAATCGAGAAAAATCGACAGGGGTACCATGGAGTGAAATTTCGGGGTCAAAATCGAAAGTTCTCCGATCGGGCTGAAAACCGGCAAGTCCCCTTGGAAATGACCCGCTGAGTCCGATTTTCTGGTCTAAAAAGCTCTGCGAGTCCGCTGGTCCGCTGGATCGGCGAAAACGCGCGGTCGGTGAACTTTCGCGAAACGGTCAAAAATACTGGAGTTTTTGACCGTTTCTCGGCTAAGAAAGCTCCGCCGAGCCTCGGGACCAATGGGAATCGATTCTACTACGCCTCCAACTATGTAAGATCCGACACTCAGCTCGAAATTTTTTTTCTCCTCCAAAATCGAGAAAAATCGACAGGGGAATGGAGTGAAATTTCGGGGTCAAAATCGAAAGTTCTCCGATCGGGCTGAAACCGGGCAAGTCCCCTTGGAAATGACCCGCTGAGTCCGATTTTCTGGTCTAAAAAGCTCTGCGAGTCCGCTGGTCCGCTGGATCGGCGAAAAACGCGCGGTCGGTGAACTTTCGCGAAACGGTCAAAAATACTGGAGTTTTTGACCGTTTCTCGGCTAAGAAAGCTCCGCCGAGCCTCGGGACCAATGGGAATCGATTCTACGCCTCCAAGTACCTACATGGGATTTGATACTAATCTCTGATTATTTTCATTCATCGGAATGAATCGGGAAAAATCGACTGGGTTTCATGGACTAAAAGAGCTTGATGCAAAAATACCTAATTCCGTCTCCCCTCTGGAACCGACTAGAAAATCCCACTCAGCGAGTCAATTCCAAGCGAGCTTACTTGGTTTTGGCCCGATGGGCGAACTTTCGATTTTGACCCGAAAAATTCAGTCCATGGAACCCATGACAATTTTTCTCGATTTTGGACTGAGAAAAAATTTCGAGATTTCAGTCTCATCCTACGTAGTTGGAGGCGTAGAATCGATTCCGCACGGTCCCGACTCTTAGCGAGACTCCTGAGCCGAGAAAAGTCAAAAACTGGTCAAAAACGAGTTTTTCAGACCAATTTTTTGACTCTTTCTCTGGAAGGTTTTCAGCGGATAGCTCAAAGCGAGGGACTCGCGGAACTTTGCTGACTCGAAAATCGAACTCAGCGAGTCAATTCCAAGCGAGCTTTCGTGGTTTCGGCCGTATCAATGAACTTTCGATTGTGACTCTAAAAATTTAGTCCTTGTAACGCCTGTCGATTTTCCTCGATTTTGGACTGAGAAAAAAAATCGAGATTTCAGTCGCATCCTAATTCTTTAATCGACTAAATTTTCGGGGTCGAAATCGAAAGTTCGCCGATCAGGCTGAAACCGAGGAAGCTCGCTTGGAATTGACACGCTAAGTGCGATTCTCCAGTCTGAAAAGCTCCGCGAGTCCCTCGCTTCGGGCTGTCCGCTGAAAACGCTCTAGCCAAAGAGTCAAAAATTGGTCAGAAAAGCTCGTTTTTGACCTGTTTTTGACTGTTTTTCGGCTAAGGAAGCCTCGCAGAGCGCCAAGACCGTGCGGAATCGATTCTACGCCTCCAACTGCGTAGGATGAGACTGAAATCTCGAATTTTTTTTTTTCCCAAATCGAGAAAAATCGAAGGGTTACATGGACTAAACTTTTAGCGTCAAAATCGATAGTTCGCCGATCGAGCCGAAAGCAAGTTAGGCCGCTTGGAATTGACCCGCTGAGTGCGATTTTCGAGTCCGAAAGCTCCGCGAGTCCCTCGCTTAGAGCTATCTGCTGAAAACGCTACGGAGAAAGAGTCAAAAAGTGTTCAGAAATGCTCGTTTTTGACTGTTTCTCGGCTCAGGAAGTCTCGCAGAGAGTCGGGACCGTGCGGAATCGATTCTACGCCTCCAACTACGTAGGATGCAACTGAAATTTCAAACGTTTTTTCTCAGTCCAAACTGGAGAAAAACTGACATGGGTTACATGGACTAAATTTTTCGGGTCGAAATCGAAAGTTCGCCCATCGGGCAAAAACCAAGTAAGCTCGCTTTGAATTGACTCGCTGAGTGCGATTTTCGAGTCCGAAAAGCTCCGCAAGTCCCTCGCTTACAGCTATCTGCTGAAAATGCTCCAGAAAAAGAGTCAAAAAGTGGTCGGAAATGCTCGTTTTTGACCAGTTTCTGACTGTTTCTCGGCTCAGAGAGCCTCGCCGAGAGTCAAGACGTGCGGAATCGATCGATTCTACGCCTCCAACTATGTAAGATCCGACACTCAGCTCGAAATTTTTTTTCTCCTCCATAATCGAGAAAAATCGACAGGGGTACCATGGTGAAATTTCGGGGTCAAAATCAAAGTTCTCCGATCGGGCTGAAACCGGGCAAGTCCCCTTGGAAATGACCCGCTGAGTCCGATTTTCTGGTCTAAAATCTGCGAGTCCGCTGGTCCGCTGGATCGGCGAAAAACGCGCGGTCGGTGAACTTTCGCGAAACGGTCAAAAACAGTGGAGTTTTTGACCGTTTCTCGGCTAAGAAAGCTCCGCCGAGCCTCGGGACCAATGGGAATCGATTCTACGCCTCCAACTATGTAAGATCCGACACTCAGCTCGAAATTTTTTTCTCCTCCAAAATCGAGAAAAATCGACAGGGGAATGGAGTGAAATTTCGGGGTCAAAATCGAAAGTTCTCTCGATCGGGCTGAAACCGGGCAAGTCCCCTTGGAAATGACCCGCTGAGTCGATTTTCTGGTCTAAAAAGCTCTGCGAGTCCGCTGGTCCGCTGGATCGGCGAAAAACGCG
>JANLIY010000081.1:0-60218 GCA_029490685.1 Schizonepeta tenuifolia
TCGTCCCACTCAAATATGTCTCACTTACTCTAATAAATGTCTCATACCTGATATGGAAAGAATTATTCATTTAACAATGGTGGAATCTATCCACTTTCTAGTAATTTTTTCTCCATCTTATGTATACCACTTTCAATTATATTGAACTTGTATTCCATCTTTTCTTTAATTTCCATTTAATGTGTCTAAGTTTAATTTTCAATTTATTAATTAGTGGTTCATTAACCAATCCAATTAAAATATATGATTATTAGAGTTGATAAATTCATAATTAGGTTATGCTACAATTTTTGTAAATTTCAAAATTTAATCAATATCAATAAATGTACTAATTTAGTCTGAAAATGGGGCAGGAGCTTGGATTGGGGAAACCCTAATGGCATAAAATGTGCTAAAGAGACAGCACCAATCCTCAATACATCAATGCCGCTTAACGTAGGCACAGATCGGAGGCTTTTCAATGTAGCAGCAAACGTAACAAGTAGGATGAAAGTGGTTGTGAGTTTTCTCGACATAACCCGGCTGTCAGAATACCGGAAAGACGCGCACACCTCGGTCCACACGATCCGGAAGGGGAAGATTCTGACGGCGGAGCAGCAGGCGGATCCAGAGACGTTCGCCGACTGCATTCACTGGTGCCTCCCCGGCTTGCCTGACACGTGGAACGAGTTGCTTTACACGCGTATCATCTCGACATCTTGACACGTTGGCTCGTGGGGCCCACTTTTTTTCTTTTTCTTTTTGTGTTTGTAAAGGGATTTTTGTGGTTGAAGTTTTGGGTTTTCTGAATTTGAACTTTGTAAGATATGAAGTACAATGAGAAATCAAATTGTAAGTAAATGACTTTTTTTTAGTACTTTACTATTATTTTTTGTCGAGAATCTATAGCCGCTATTTTTTTGCATACTAAGTAAATCCAAATTAAAATAAATCTCAATTAATATTTATGATTGAAAATTGAAGCTTAATAACCATTGTATCCTAAGAGCATCCACTATGGGTGTCTAGTTAGACCCCGGGTCTATCGCTGGAAAAATAATTGGTGGGGTTGAGTAAGATCCTGGTAAAAATTTTCACTATGGTGGGGTTGAGTAAGACCCCGTGTCTATAATTATAATTATAATTTTTTTTGTTTTTAATCAGGAAAAAGTAAAAAAAATAAATATTTAAATCGAACCAATGGTGTGAAACCACATGGACCAAAGAAGGGAGAGAGTGAGGTCGAGAGCGGTGTCAAAATATCGACACCACTCTCGACCCTGCATGATCGATATCAGTGTCGATAAAAGCCACTATAGCTTAGACCCCGCAGTATCGAAGGCCATGGTGAGGTCGATGGGGGGATCGACACCGGCGTCGATACCAGTGATCGATCCCCATAGTGGGTGCTCTAATTACTCCATCTATGTCGTTCATCTTGTAACATATTTCTTTTTGGGATGTCCTATTCGTCTTGTAACATTTCCTTTTATGAAAAAAATTAGAAAGTTATTTTATTAACTTTATATACTTTAAACCACTTTATATTACATCAACATCACTTTATTCACTTTAAAATCATTTTATATCACATCAATAACACTTTATTTACTTTAAAAATACTTTATATCACTTTATTACTACACTAATCACCACTTTACTCTTAATACTCTTCTTCTATATACTCGTGCCGAAAAGAAATGTTATATTATGAATGGAATGATAGGAGTATGATATAACCACTTAGACTATTTGTATCCCTTGGAGACACTTAGAGACACTTAGTGTCTCCAAGTGGTCTCTAGCTCCAACTTTAGCACTTAGAGACACTTTCCCTGCATCCTAACTATTTCTAAGCTGTCTCTAACTTTAATATTAAAAAAAAGAATTTTCCATTAAAATAAAATCAGAAAATTACATTAATAAAAAATAAATAAAACGTTACATTAATTAAATTAAAATAAAACATTACATTAATTGAAAAAAAAAATACATTAATTAAAATAAAAAAAATTACATTAATTGAAATAAAAAATTACATTAATTAAAATAAAGGACTACTCTTGTAGATGTCAAAATCGGCCCCAAAGGTGCTCGATGAGATCATTGATAAGCCGATGGTGCTTTCGTTGATCTCTCAAGTTGGCTTCCCGTTTTAGATAATCCTCGTGATCATCCACTAGTTCACTTATTAGCAACTATTCTACAACTTTAACGGGTAATTGTAATAGTAGCAATCGAGTATCGATCCTCGAGGACTATTGGACGAAGATAAGATGAAAATGAAATTTATGCACTCCCCTACTATTCAAACTCTAAGATTATCATGATTTATGGGTTTTTCAAACTTAAAGAAATAAGAAATTGACAAATAAGAGCAATCAAAGATGAATTAAAGCAATAAACGATCAAAGAGGACAATAATAAATGGGGGTTTATTCTAGGAACCTTGCTCGACTCAAAATGATGGGGAATTAGGCTATTGATCTACTTAACCATTTTTAATCCAATTCAAACAAAGAAATCACACACATATGCACATTCTCTCTCTCGAAAAGAAAGCACAAGATGTTCAACTACTCGCCTCTCTCGACTAAGACTCGAAACGAGGAATTGACTCTCAAAAGCACCCGAGATTTATAACCTTCTATGAATAGATTAACGCTAGGACCCTTAACCATTCATATCATGCAAACTTGAATTCAATGATCATAAAAACCGACTAAGCATTTTTACGAACACTTGGCATGCTAAAATATAGGCCACCTATTCTAACATGAGAAACACACACCAAGATGCACAAACTATGAATTAGAAGGTAAAACACATCAATAAGAAAATTCCACCACCAATTGAGCCTCACAACTTCTTAGAATCAACTAAAGATTTAGCTAGACATAAAAGAAGAAATAACAAAAGAAAAGAGAAATGAAACCATAAACATTGATATTAAGTAACCCAATTACTACTAGAAAAATGGCTTTTTAAGACACGCCAAAATGTCAACATAAATAATTTATTACTACAATTCATCTGTCATGGCACTTGTCACAAGTGTCATGTATGCAGGTGTAATGATAGGTGAAATGTAAGGAGAGATGTTCTGTTGCAGCACTTTATACATATGTCACGTTAGGCTGAAATGTAAGGATAACTAGTTTATTGAAACACGTTCCGACATCATAATATCCGCCATAATATGACACTAAACTCTATTATCAAGTGTAATTAAAGACTAATTAATTATGTAAATAAAAAATACGAAAAATGTTTATAAGAATTTTAATTTCCATTTCTGCCATATTTTTAAATTATTCCTTTTTCATTTATTTAGCCATACTTTTTGTATTATTATTTTTGCATAATATTTTTTAATATTAATTATATAATATGAAATGAGTATAAAAGTAGTACTGAATGAGAAATAAATAAAATTAATGAAAAGAAATCATATTAAATTATGTAACTCGTACAAGTTATCATAGATACATAAAATTGTATACAATACAAGAGTAACAATTTACACACGATAATTTACACTAGCTCCAATCCAATCCAAGCTAATAGTATGTGTTAAGACTCCAACAACCATAGAGTAATAACGATTCTCATTAGGAACTAACTGCGTGTACATGAACAAAAAAAAACAAATATAAGAAATTTTGTAATGTCAAATAAAATCTATAATAAAAGCATTTAGACATTAAAATATACTAACTGGTGACCATGCAATCATTTACCTAAATGTATCCACAACCACACAAGATCGTCGCTAAATCAATTACCCAAATTAATCCTCAATGTTCTTATTTTCTGTGTTTGCACTCCTTATAGCCTGCAACCTATTAAAACAAAGAAATATGATATCAGATAGATTGAAATGAATCCCTCAGTCTCAGATCTTATAGTCATGAAACAAAATAAAAACTTGCAGCAATCTATGATTTACTCATCTATCATTACATTCTTCAGCAACATATCATTTGATAGGCTCTCGACCCCTTTCCTATGTGTGAGACAACCCAAATTGCAACCTTTTCTGTTCATTTTTGCTTGAACCAACATGATTTAAGATCTTAAACTCCCACAATCGTCGTAGAATGATGGAGACATGTCAAGTATATCAACCAAAGCCATTTTCTCTGCCTAAGAGATGTGGGATTTTGATACCCAATAAAAAACTTGTAAAATGAAACCAGGAATTGTAACTGTATAAAATAATTTAAATTTAGGCTTATGGAAATCCTACAGATTTTCTAAATAAGCAGTTGTAAAAAAGATACTATAATATTTACCTTTATGGTTTTGCATCAGTCTCCCTACATTATTCATGATCTGCAACAAAAAGTAATCACGAAAAAGATTTAAGATTTAAGAGGCAAGCCAAGATTGGTAATAGCATATTCTAGCTAGTGGCATTAAATCAGGTAGATGATGAACTCACAATCCCAATAAATATGTGAGGTTATATACCAAGAAATCATATAGACAATTACAGCACAAAGATCTTCCCGTAGAATATAGCTTTAAGATTTTTATAAATTCTCTGTATTTTGTTTTATTTAGTTTGGCATTAGGTGAACTATGGGTCACTTTCTCAATAGTGATAGTCATTATCATTACAAGAGGAATGAAATAAATCATTTGTAACAAAGAATTCTAATTAATATGCATTTGAAACGCAAGTGTGTCATACTTACAAATCCTTCATATCCTTTGAACTTTTAGGTTTGGAAAAGTTGTGGTTGAACTGCCGACCCAAGCATGTCAGTAAAATGAAAGATAACAAATAATCGTAATGTAATTTTGGTCTTACAACTCAACTATGTTACTTATGAATGATGAGAAGGAAAATGTTCCTAATTCTACTCACAATTTGTCAATTTCTGTCTAGTTGGAGATGTTCTGGTTCCATCTTTCCAAACTCCATTCAATTGAAAATGTTTGAAAAATTATTATGATTATATAGCACTGGAACTAAATTAGGGGGGAAAAAAAGGAACATAAGGGCACATGCTTAATAATAAAACCTGCATAAGAAGTTAAGCGAGTATTGAAATTAGTATCTTTACAACAAAAAGACAACAAGAAGATGTTTCCTCCCAGTAGTGATATCAAATCAAAGAATTTTCAACAAAAACCAAATTATTTACACTAGCTAAAAACATACCCCCAATATGAGTCTTTCAGAAGGCGAAGAACAACATGAGAATTGAAGTTGGTTGTGCACCTCCCATCACTTGTGCTAAAAGAACTAAAGATGCAAAGGTGCTGATTCAAAGATAAAAAGTGAGAAACAAGAACACCGTCCGCCAAACAACAAGTCATATTCACAGAGCAGATATGATTTGCAAGTGAAATAGTTAACACAACTAAATCAACAAATCAGGCTATTAGAAGATATATAAAGGTTTTAATGCATTATCTCTACTATCACTTATACAAAATGTAGAACTAAAATACAAGCATTTGGTTTACAACGAGACGGTAGAAATGAAAAGCATGGTAACAACAACAGAGAGAATCTACCTAGTGAAGATGCTCTCTATGTAATCCATCCTTACAGCTGATTTTCGAGCAGCATTAATTCTGTAGCACTAGTTTTCAATGTTTATTTTGAAGACACCAAGAGCATCAATAAAATCCTTAGTTGTTCTTCCAAAAGGCAAAACAGAGTTTATTAAGAACGTACATCAGCAACTACCAATGAAACAAGTTTACCCTGAAATAAAAGGAAGAATTTTAACAAACAAACTTAGAGAAAAAACAGCAGTAGCAACAAGCTTCTTTGTATATGTTGGAAACGAAACTTGTTCAACAATGGTGATCATAGTTCCAGATCAATAATAATATCGATTTTGTAGTGAACATGAACTCAATAATATTTACAGAGAACCAACTCAATAATAATTACAGAGAAATGAAGACAATGGTATTCCATATATAAGACATCAATCTCCAAATATAGTACACTACATCACATGAAACAATCTCCAATCAATTACTCCTACTAAAGTCCCACGAAAAATTAAAATTTAGATAGAATTCTAGGGCTTACAATTTGGGTATCTCGAAATTGGGGTTTGGTAGAACCTCACCAACAGGGAACGACTTTGTCGCGTCGCCGAAAAGGAAAGAAAGAGGAACTATTTCTGCATTTAGTCGATGGGATGAAAGAGGCAGAATCTGAGTTGTTTCTGGATTTATTAGTCGTTTGATTATTGAGAGAGAGAGAATACTCGCATTTGTTTGTTCATCAGCGGAGAAAAGGAAGTTAGTTCCTCACCACGTCAATTTCTTTTTCTTCTTTTCATTTTTCATTAGGAAAAAATAAATAAAATTGGAGGGAGAATTGGCGGGTATTTTTATTTTTTTCATTTCGGCGCTAAATTTCTCAATGGGCAATTGAAATTGAAATCTTTTATGGTATTTAAATATTTGCAAATTTCAGTATTTTATTTGAACTAAGAAATTTAAGTTTTGTCCTTTAAGAAAAAAGAATTTTAAGTGTTATGCGATTTATAATTAATTAATTATTGTAACTAATTTTTTTCAGCATTCTTTTTTTAAACGGAAATTATATACGAACGACATTCTTAATCATCACTAATTAAGCTTGATTAATTAATTAATTAGAATTTTTTTATTGCAAAAATGACTTGGTCCAATTTGCTTGCCACGGGTATATCAAACTTGGGCCTTTGCTCATTTTATACGTGGAATGATTTGTCAGTAGATGTGTGGTATGATGACACATTACTCAAAATGTCATATTAGTGCTCTAATAAAATGTAGTCATAAGTACATGTATTGTTAGATTGTTTGTAACGACACCATCTCCGAAGTGTCGCAAACTTAATGTAGTAATAGGCAATTTTTCTACTAGAAATCTTCGATTAATTCTTCAATAGCCTTCAATACAAGTCTTGAAATTGAATTAAAAGCACTAACCCTAGAAGAGGAAAGTTGGAATTGTGAAATTGAAATGAGTAATGAAAGTTGTCTCTAAATGAGGGAGGATCCATCTATATATATGAAAGTAGCTAGAGTGAATTACAAGACATAAGAAAGGGGTAAAATCGTCATTTTGCTCAAAAAGGCGTGCGAGACGCGGCTAGGTAGCAACGGGACTAGGGGTGGATCGGTACGGTATGCCGAAATTTTTCAGTCATACCGTATACCATACCGAAAGTTTCAGTATGGAAAAAAACATACCATTATCATACTGTTCCTTTCGGTATACCGCTTTTCGGTATACCGAAAATTTCGGTATGAAATAAAATCATACCGTTACCATGCCGTTTGTCGGTATACCGTATCCTTGTTCGGTATACCGAAATTAAATAATATACCAAAAATTAAATAATTACCATAATATACCGAAAATCACCTATTACCAAAAATTAAATAATTAAAATAAATATTTTATAAATTATAAATTATAATAATTTACGGTATTTCGGTATTAATTTAGTAATTTTATTTATAAATTATAATAATTTTACGGTATTTCGGTATATACCGTTAATTTACGGTATGTACCATTTTGACATATACTGAATTTTCGGTATATACCGAATCTTCGGTATGGTATGGTATACCACCGGTATACGAAAAGTTGTATTGTTATTGTACCAAAAATATTCGGTACGGTATCATACCGTATTGAAACTTTCGGTATATTGAAATTTTCGATATTTTCAGTATGGTACGGTACAATAACTTCGGTATACGGCAGATTCGGTATTTCTGTCCACCCTTAAACGGGACGCGGCCACGGTGACTTGAAGCAAAAGATTGCTTGAGAAACATTGCCTCTACAGCTGAACGCTTTGGGAAACGCGGCCGCGCGTGTCGGCACGGATGACTGCGGTGCGCGCGCGCGACGTTTTTTTGTTTCGCCTTGTTTTTTCTCGTCTGGACTCCGAATTGACCCCCGTTTTTTCCTATGGCTTCATATCGAACTCCTATTTCATATTCTATGATCCTTTTGCTCCAATTCAAACTTAATTTTCCTGCATTTTGGTTAAAACTAGCAATACAAGCGTAAAATCTCATAAAACAAACAAAGTTAAACCAAATGCTTATTTCTAACATGATTTCCAACAACAAATAACATCAAATGAACCATAAACGCTATGGAAAAACCATGCTTATCAGTCGGAAAAAGTGTTCGCCGTAAGTGGGGTTGTCGGCGAAGTAATCGGCGTGTAGGAGGTTACATGTCGCTTCATTGTCGCGGTAGAAGAACGACCTCTTCTTCTTCTTCTTCTTCTTCTTCTTCTTCTTCTTCTGCTCGTCTATGTGTGCACGTACGGCTCGTTGCACGTTCGAGATCATCTCGAAAACCTCATCGTCGGTGCTGTGAGATTCATATTCGATGGAGGAAATTGAAGTCGACGATAATCAAGACATTTTTGGAGTATGAATTTGAGAGAAAATGTAAGAAATGAATTGGTTGTGGGATGAAATGAGGGAAGAAAGGGGTATATTTATAGGTAAAATTTGAATTAAAAAAAATGAAAAATCGGCATTTTAGTCATTGCCGCAACAGTCATTTTCTTTTTAACCTTTTAATTTTTTTTAAAAAATTTCGGAGGGGCGCGTGACTTGCACGCGCTGGCTCGAGCCCCTCATTGCTGCATCGCGTCATCTCGAAGTCGCGGGAGTCTCGAAGGGGGCTCGAGCCCCCGCGATGCACACAGCCTTATTAAGTTGAAATATTGGAATAAATGCTGAAAAAATTAGTTATAGATATGAATTGGGTCGTTTCCTTCTATATCATTTGGACCTTTATTTATTTTGTAATACTGAAAAACGAAAAATAAATTATAAACCTGGATCAATGAACCCAATTTGTTTTCAACCTATACATAGGCCTAAATCATGGGGTAAGTTTGAAAGCCCAAGTACAAAAAAAAATAAAAATAAAAAAGTCATGTTATAACCTTAAAAAAGAACTACTAAAGCACATACAATATGATTTGTCTTGTGCACATTGGCATATTTGTATTTATTCTACAAGCATATTGTGTTTGCAATCATTTGTAAATTGCTTGATATGCAATATCAGTAAATCCAGACGTTTTAACTGCATTATCATCGTTTTCTGATCACACAACTTTGTTGCCACTAAAGAAATCATTTAAAAACATTTAACTTTAAAAGAACCTAACATTCATGTTTTTTGTTGTACCTCATTCTTATGCAACCCTAAATCACCAAATCTTGACATTAACGTTAAAACAATAAAGAAATAAAAGAATAAATGTTTGGCAAATTTTAAAAAATAATCGGTATAAAAATACTCATATCGTTTTTTATATCGTGGAACCCGCAACCGTTACATTCGGTATGCACTGAGTAAACTCCAAACAATTATGCAAAAATATTTATATTATGAAATTGATGATTATAATATACGAAACATCAAATTTTTTTCGGAATTTTTCTTGATGCCGGATCTGACCACGGAATGTGAAGTCGAAAAAAAAAACTTAGCGAATTTTGATTTTGGTCAAAACGTTCATCACCAAATAAATTTCAAATAAATTAATACTTATATGAGAAAAATCATATTTTAATACTCCCTTCATCGCGTCGAATACGGCCTAGTTCATATGGGCACGGAGATTAAAAAAATGTATTGGGTATAAGAGCACTTACTGCAGGAGTCGAGTGGGGGTGTCGAAGGGCTATGTCGAGCGCCTAGACACACCCCCCACTCGACATAGCCTATGTCGAGGCCATAGTGGCCACTCGACACACCCCTACGTCGAGGGGTGTGTCGATGGTGGAGTCGAAATTTCGACCCACCGCTCGACTCCTCCATGATGTAATATGGGGACACTTGTTGTGTCCCCATTGGTCCAGTCCATTTTTTTTAATAAAAAATTAATAAAAATCAACGGTTATATTTTTTTGTCTACAACGTATATTTTGCTACCAGCAACGGCTATTCCCATTTTTTCCCTATATATCCCACCACACCACTACATCAATTCATCCATACCACACCACCACATCAATTCATTCAATTCATTCATCATACAATTCACTCGTTTTTTCAAAAAAAAAAATTATGAGTTGGCCGGGTGCGAGCTACAATCTTGAAGAGGCGGAGGCGCGCCGCCGCTAACATATGCAGCGAGCCATGGAGCTTTACCAAATAGTGGTTGTATTTTCTAGTTATTGTATTTTTTTTAGTTATTGTTTTTTTAAAATTCAATAAAATTGTCATTTATTAATTTCTGAATTTAATTAAGTTATTTTTAATAATATTTATTACAAATAAAAAAACAACAAAATAAAATCTATTCAATCATTAAAATCACGCTTCCCAGTGCTTAGACCTAGGTCTTACTCAACCCCATTGTAGTGGGAAAATCAACCTATGTCTAACTAAATACCACCAATCATTAAAATCACGCTTCCCAGTGCTTCAACCTACGTCTAACTAAATACCCGTAGTAAGTGCTCTAAAGAGAGTGTTTAGTGTAGTGTGAATGCATTATTATAATGTTAATAAAGTTATAGTCTTAGAACACTTACTACGGGTATTTAGTTAGACGTAGGTTGAAGCACTGAGAAGCATGATTTTAATGATTGGTGGTATTTAGTTAGACATAGGTTGATTTTTCCACTACAATGGGGTTGAGTAAGACATAGGTCTAAGCACTGGGAAGCATGATTTTAATAATTGAATAGGTTTTATTTTGTTTTTTTTTTATTTGTAATAAATATTATAAAAACTATATTAATTAAATTTAGAAATTAATAAATGACATTTTTATTGAATTTAAAAAAACTAAAACATACACTAATTTTAAAAAAAAATACAATAATTAAAAATTGCAACATTACAATAATTATTTAAAAAAAAATTAGTACAACTACTCCTCCCAACCGAATTCCTTTGCAAGTTTGCGATGAACATTTGCGTACCTCGCCTTTCGATCGGGACTCATATTCGACGTGTCCATGAGATAGACGCCCAACGCCCACTCCTCCCTCGATTGCTAGTTGAGGGATGACAACTCTTGTGCCGCCTGCTCCCGTAGCGCATTTTTGCCCTTTCTCCCCTTCTTCGCCGCTTTCACTCCTTGGGGTCGAACCTGCAAAGTGTTTGCATCGCTCGCGGATGTGGTGGATGCGGTGCCGCTAGCAGACGAAGTATACTCGCCGGATTCATTTATCTTCGTCCGCTTTGGAGCAGTTGTCTTTGTAGGGTTGGTGAAACTCGGGACATGCCTCAAGAGCTCCCACGCAGCCCTATACTGGAATGGTTTTCCGTACTTGGCGAGGAACAGATCGTGGGCCCTTTTGTACAGGTCGAGGTCGTTCTCCCCGCTTCCGAGCTCTCTTTCTTCTTGGATATAGATGCCGGCGAAGTGCTGGATCTCTTTCTTGGCGCGGCCCCATGCGCTCTTCGTCACACTCTTTTCTCTTGGGTAGGCGGGATACATGAACGCGTTGAACTGGGTCATTATTTTGTCCCAGAATGCGTTTGATGTTTGATAGTTGCTGGTGATCGCGTCCATCCCGTAGTCAATGTATAACTTTGCGAGGTATTCAATCTCACCGGCCGAGTAGTTAGGACCTCGAAGTGGCTTATTTGGCTCGTCGGATAAGGTCGCGGCAGCTTTCCCCTTGCGGCGTGGCCTTCCCTTTCCCTTGGCTGGAGAAGTGGCCGTGCTTGAGGTCGCGATAGCTTTCCCCTTGCGGCGGGGCGGGGGCGGTGGTGTTTGCTCATGTTCGTCTGATTCCTCTTCGTGGGAGTCGCCGTACGCCTCTTCCTCTTCCTCTTCCTCCACCTCAACATGGTCGTCGTCGTTGAGGTTGAATCGTCTGAGTCGAGCCGTACCCGCTGGCGGCTGCGAGAATTGGGAGTACTCGGATGTCGCCCGTACTTGAGAGAACCCCGGCGACTGCGAGAACCCCGACGTAGGCGAGAAGCCCAGCGACTGCGAGAAGCCCGGCGCAGGCGAGAAGCCCGGTGCAGTCGAGAAGCCGTAAGACGGAGGAACTTGAGAGAAACCAGGCATCTGTGAGAATCCAGGCGACGGGGGGAATTGGTCGTACCCCTGCGGCTGTGAGAACAGCGAGTACCCAGTCGCCGGAGGGAATTGAGAGAAACCCGACGACGGGGGAAATTGGGAGAAGCCCGGCGTGTGCGAAAAAGCTGCAAACCCTGCAGGGGCCGAGTATTGCCCGAAACCGGAAGAAGAGGAGAATTAGGAGGTTGGATTCGCCGGATTGGGAGATTGGTTCGGTGGGATTGAACCAAAAGTTTGCGAGTACCACGAATTGAATCCCTCTTCAGCCATTTTTTTGCACAAAATAAATTGAAAGAATAATTTTTTTTTGGGAGAAGAATGGATGGAGAAATTAGGTTGTGTGGAGAATGAATGAGATGAAAGGGTATATATAGGGAAAAAATGGGATATAGACGTTGGAGATGGAAATGTATACGTTGGAGAGAAGAAAATTTTTTTGTTGTTTTTTAATTTTTTAACGAAAAAATGCAAAAAAAAATAAATAAATAAATAAAAATAAGGGATCAATGGGACACGACAAGTGTCCCCATATTGCATCATCGTGGAGTCGAGCGGTGTGTCGAAATTCCGACACCGCCATCGACATAGCGCTCGACATAGGGGGGTGTCGAGTGCCCACTATGGGATCGACACAGGGTGTGTCGAGTGGGGGGTGTGTCGATCCACTCGACACCACCCTTCGACATGCCGTAGTAAGTGCTCTTAGGGTGTTTTCACTTGGGAGTATAAATTTATACCTCTAAATAGAGGGATAATATTATGAGATACTCCCTCGGTTCGTCAAAAGTTGTCCACTTTGTTCTGGACACGGAGTTTAAGAAAGTTGATAAAGTGAAAGTTAGTAGGGTAAAAGTTAGAAAGTAGGGGTAGTAGATAATGACAAAAAAATAGTGGTATTGATAAAAAAGAGGTGGTATTGACCAAAAAGTAAGAATAAAGTTGTTGGGATGATAAAAAGGTAGGAATAAAGTTGATGTGAGGTGGGGTCCTTAATGGCAAAGGGTAGTAATATTTGGAAAGTAGAGAGGGTAGTGTAGTACGAAAAGGTAAAGTGGACATGTTTTGGTGAACATGGTTACTGTTCAAAAGTGGACAGGTTTTGATGAACGAGAGGGAGTATAAATTTATACTTCATTGTGGGAACCACAAGTTTTATACTTCCTCCGTCCCACCGAATATGGCTTATTTTTCATTTTTGGACGTCCCACTATACTTGGCCTATTTCCTTTAAAAGAAACAATTAGTTTATATACATGGTCCACCATCTCATCTAAACCTCACTAACCTACTCCCACTATACACTCAACCATCCCATCTATAACTTTATTAGCATTATAAAATATTGCATTCACACTACACTAAATATTTTCTTTATACACAATACCCTTTTTTTAGTCTATGTGGCCCAGATTGGAACGAGGGCCGTATTCGGCTGGACGGAGGGAGTGTCTTGTTTGATTGGAGGGATAATATACTTATTTATACTCTCAAGTGGGGAACCACAATGTTTATATCTTGTTGCACATTGAGATTAAATTGATGGATAAAGGAGAAAATATCTAAAATACATGAGAAGTATAATATTATACCTCCATTTTGGAGGTATAAATTTATACTCCGGGCAAGGTAAAGGGGCTGCCCGAAAATTTATACCTCCTTGCCCGAATTTTTCTTAATCGCAAACAAACAAGATATAAGGGAGTAAAATAATATTATATCTCATTTTACCTCCTTTACCTCCAAGTAAACACACCCTTATAGATGAAAGTGGTGGATAGTGTTGTAGTGGGAGTAGGTTAGTAGGGTTTAGATGGGATGGTGGACACATGTAGTGTGCATGCAATATTTTATAATGCTAAATATACATTGTTTTTTCTTTAAAAAAAAAATAGATCAAGTATAGTAGGGACAACCCAAAATGAAAACAAGCCGTATTTAGTGGGAGCGGATAGAGTATTATTTATGAATTTAAACTGAACTATTAATCCATTTAAGACTATAAAAAAATGTACTACTACTATTATTCTTCGAGAAAGATTTCACATGGGATTGATTTGACAAGTGTCATCCTAGCAGTGGACATCCCAAATATTCATTAAAATGTTTCTTCTCACAAAAATAAAAATTGTTGGAAAGTTTTAAGGAAGCTGTTGAACAGCCAATGAAATGTCGACAAGATGAAGATTTCTAGCAACTTCTTCCAACCTACATCCTTAAACATAGAACTAACCTTTCCCACTTCACTATATATCTCTCTCCACAAAATCTATTACTGCAGCATATAATCATAGGAAGCATTTCTTCTCTCTCTCTCTCTCTCTCCCTTTTCTAGTGTTTTTTGTTCCTAATTTTCCAGAAGATGTTGAGTTTCTCAAAGTTTTGATTTATATTTCCATATATTATACTTATGCTTATGCTTGTGGTGTACAATTCCATTGTGAAATGCGGTCATAGACTCATAGTTGCAGATAAAAATAATAATAATAATCACAACTTATTTTTGTGTATTTGTAAGGCAAATTCCACATTGATGTTCTCTTTTTTTTTTTTCCTTGATTTTTTGAGGATACATGTTTGATTTTTTTTTTTAATTTTGAAGTTTTTTTATTCATTTTATATTAATTATGTGTTTAGTGTTTTAAGCTTCACTGTCTTGTTGATGGGATTTATTAGTGCCCACTCAATTCGTAACCATGAAGCAAAAACAAAATTCAAACTACCCTATTTTCTATGCTTTTCCGAAGCATCATACTGAAAAGTTTTTAGAGGTGGTTGAGAATATATATATATGTTGCATTTTCAATTTCTTTTCATAATTTTTTGTTAGAATTTTGACAAGGTTTTACTTCTTAATGTACAAGATCACCCAAAAAACTCATCTTTTGGTTATTAATTTTTTTTTAATATTTTTTGTTGATACAGATCAAACCTAAATACAAGCAAGTTCTCAACAAATTTTAAGGAGTTGTAATTTTCATTTTTAGTTTACAATTCGGTGTTGATTATTAATTGTTGCCAGAAATAGGGTATATGGATTTTTTTTTAGTAAATAAATGTTAATTATGTTTACTGAATAATATAAAAAAAATTGTTTTTGTAATAAATATTAGTATTAAATATAATTGTTATTGATAGTGGGACATAGGTGATAGAAAATATAGTTGAGGAATAAATATGAAACTTTAAATATTTGATTCAATAGTTGTTTATATTAAAAATTCATTTGTAGTTGGTGATTCATGTCTGAGATATGAAAAAAAAATTAAAAAATTCCAACATTTGGCCTCCTCCTCATTCCCAACATAGCATACTTCAATTCTTGATTATTTACTACCAATTAAAGAAATTCAGTTCATGTATAAGAAATTAAAAATCCGAATCAGAAAAATGAATTATGATCATCCCTTGATCGAGTTTATTTGGCCTGCTCAAACAAGTACAGAAATATGGACGAGTTTAATATTTTTATTTTTTTATTTTAGTTTTTATTTTCCCTTAAATAAGCTATGAACAAGTTTTGTTTCTTCATTTAATAGTGTGCAGAACTTGCTATATAGTATTAGTTTAAAAAGGTGAAAATATAATTAAAAAATATATATATAAATGTACACTCGACTTGAGCTTCAATGGATTGAGTACTCAATATTCACATATAATTTGCAAATCGGATTTCCTACTCTCATTTCGTGTTTCATTCTCTACTTCGTCCATTAGTTGAACGACATGTGGTATTGACTAGGGTTTATTTCACCTAAATAGGGTATAAAATTATATCCAAATTGTCAATTGTCAAAAATCCGACGAATGAAATAGAGGATGAAACACCATAGGGAGTAGAAGATCCGAACTGTATAATTTGTCCAAAGTTGTTTGAGAAGTTGCGCAATTAATTCAACTATTTTAAAAAATCATAATTTCTCGTAAAAAAATTTCATATTTATTACACAAACCACACTATACACATTATAACATAAATATATCGACTTTAAAATAAAATAAATAAAATACCCAAATGGTACATTTTTAACAATAAGTCATGAACTATAGTTATGAGATTCGGATATGCTAGAAAATCATTTTATTTTCCCTTTCTTAATTTTTGGCACCAAAATGTACAGATGCACTCATGCAAATGATTAGATTAGGCTCGAAATTTCAAAAATCATGAGCATCAAAATGACGACGTTATTCAATGTCGGCTAATTTTAATATATTTTGTGTAAAATCTAGCTTCATTTTCTTCATTTTCTTGTCATGTGTTATAGTTGGCTATTAGGATAATAAAGGTTGTGATTTTTAATCCATTTATCGTATTATGATTTTCATATTGCAATTGTAATACCGTTAGTCCTTGTTTATTTCAAATAGAGCAATGAGAAGGAAATAAAATAAAGTAAAATGAATGACAATAACAACTTTTTTTAATTAGATGTCTGGTTTAATCATTGAAATGCATCACTTGTAAACGAAATAAATAGGAGAAAAAGATTTCGTTACTCCTCTAATTTAAAGGGTAAAATTTTGAGAATTTGAGTTACCATCAAATAAGGTTAATGGTTAAGAGTTTATTAATGTTTATAGCCACCCTCTAGATTAAAACAATAATGTTGTACCTCAATTTAAATTACAATAAAAGAGATCAAGTTTGAGTTCATGAGACTAAAATACTCGTACTTCAATAAACCCACTAATTTTTTTCTCTCTTCTCTTTCTTTTCTTCCCTTTTCTCTGCAGGTTTCTCTTTCTCTCTCTACGAATTCTCTCAAATAAACCCACCACCATTTTTCTGCAGGTTTCTCTTTCTCCTTCAATAAACCCACCACCACCACTATTTTTCTCTCGCTGCCGCCGCTCCGCCACCACCTCTTTCTCTCTCTCTCTGCAGATTTCCCTTCCAACTTCCACCACTATCACCACCTTTTCTCTCTCTACGAATTCTCTCCAAATAACAACAACTCATCTCCGGCGTCGCTCCACTCCTCTCCTTCCCCGCCTCCACCCCGCTCCTCTTCTTCTCTGCCGCCGCCTCGTCCAAGTCGTCTTCTCCGTCCAAGCTTTCTCTCTTATTCTCTTTCTCTCTCATAAACCCACAACTCTCTCTCTCTCTCCTCTCTCTCTCTTCTCTCTCTCTTCTCTCTCATTTTTTTATTCTCAGTTTATGTTGAATCTCGCTTAGATCTGAGGTTTTAGATCGTTAACATTTTTGTTCGTCGAAATTGTATGATTTACAGTCAGTGGTTAAGTCGTACAGTCGTACACTCGTAGCACATGTGTACAATGTTACGATATTCGTAATATCGTACTTGTATGTCTACAATTTTGTTAAACTCGTACTCGAGACTGACTATTTTATGCATGTTTTGTAGCACTTTTGGGGAATATTGTTACATATTTGGTACGAGATTACAAATTGTATGTGTGCATGTTACGATATTTTAAAAATCGTACTTAAATTGTTACGATTTTGCTTAACTCGTACATGATTGCCGATATTGTAACTGATTTGGTTATATATATATATTATATATAATATATATATATATATATATATCGTAACTTATATTTCATGCAGACGAGACAATCTTAATTAATTGCTGCTCGTGGTCACGTATAGAATCACAATATGTATGAGGGTGGAAGCAAAATAAACGGATGTATCATGTTCGATGTAAATATGGAAACAAATCATGTATCATGTTAAGGGGAGGTATGATGATTGATGTATTCATGTACGAGTTAAGCAAAATCGTAACAAACAAAGTACGATTTTAGGAATATCGTAACAACATACACACATACAATCAACCTCACGTACAGTTTTTACAAATATCCTAACAAACTACACACATGCATTCGTATTCGGTGCCATAAATTGGACACCCTCACATACGAGATTAACAACACCGTAATATAGCAAGTACGATATTGGGAATATCGTAACAACATATCCACATGCAATCACCCTCACGTACGATTTGATAAATCTCGTAACAATCTATACACGTGCATTCTTATTTCGTGTCAACCCTAAAACCTGAACCCTAATCTCGTAACAAATTTCGTAACAAACTACAAACAATTTGTATTTTGTGGCATCAATTGTTCACCCCCCACGTACAAGATTAATAATATCGTATCTACAGAAGTACGATTTTTCACATATGCTATCCTCAAATCTCAAACAAATCTCAATTATACATGCAATCGTAACATAGCGCAAGAAGTATATGACATGATTGTACAATTTATTGGTCACCGTCATGTACGAGATTAACAACATCGTATCTACAGAAGTATAATACATGTTATCCTCAAATCTCAAACAAATCTCAATTATACATGCAATCACAAACAAATGATTTTAAACTTGTAGAAATGTGGCTATAATTATCACTGATCTCGATACGAGAAAACATGATATTGTACAAAAGATGTAATAAAGTTGCTACGATTTGATGCAAAGTCGTAGCAATCATACATACAAATAAGGTGTTTCAGATTGTACAAACATATCTCTAATACGAGTGTATGATTGAATACATCGTATTATATATTGTACGACATACAAAATATCGTATTTGACGATCACGAAATATGGGCATACACTGCTACGATTTTCATTTATTGTTACATTATCACTACGATAAATTGTATGCTGGTCATCACTTGAAAACCCTTGACACAAATTGTACTATATTCTTGAGCTCATCGCTTCATTACAGCCTTTGCTTCGGGTCCGAAAAAGTCGAGCACTTTGTGGATATCTCCAATTAGACCGCCGTAACCATAGCATTGGACTCTGTGGTGGGGTGATTTAGTCAACGGTGGTCGGACAATGTCCACGCAACCTTCAAAATAATTAGATACAAAGATGTCAAATATGTATTCATGTACGAGTTAAGCAAAATCGTAACAAACTAAGTACGATTTTAGGAATATCGTAACAACATACACACATGCAATCATCCTCACGTGCGATTTTACAAATCTCGTAATAAACTACACATATGCTTTCACAAAACCACAAACAATTAGAATTTCGTGCTATAAATTGATCACCCTCACATACGAGATTAATAACATCGTAACATATCAAGTACGATATTGCGAATATCGTAACAACATACACACATCCAATCACCCTAACTACACACATGCATTCATTGATAATTCGTATTTCGTGGCATCAATTATTCACCCTCACATACGAGTTTAACAATATTGTATCTACAGAAGTACTACTTTGCACACATTCTATTCTCAAATCTCAAACATATCTCAATTATGTAGTCAATGCCGGTCGAACAGGTGTCCACGTAACCTTGAAAACATTTGAGATACAAAGATGTCAAATGTGTATTCATGTACGAGATTGACAAAATCGTCACATAGCAAGTATGACATTGAGAATATCGTAACAACATACCCATATGCAATCACCCTCACGTACGATTTTACAAATCTCGTAACAAATTACACACATGCATTCTTCTTTTGTGCCATGAACTGGTCACCCTCATGTACGAGATTAATAATATCGTAACATAGCAAGTTCGATATTGGGAATATCGTAACAACATACCCACATGCATCGTAACAATATTGATGAATATCGTAACAATATTGATGAATATCGTATCAATAACGATGAATTTACCAGAAATCGTAACAAACGAAGTACGATATTGGGTAATATCGTAACAATTACTCACATCCAATCACCTTCTCACATAAATCGTAACATATTACTCACATGCATTCTTATTTCGTGCCATAAATCGGTTGCGCTCAAATACGAGATTATAAAATCGTATCATCCTAAGTACAATATTGGGAATATCGTAACACACAAAGTACGATATTGGGTATATCGTAACAAATTTGCCAGATGCAATCATCTTCTTACATAAATCGTAACATATTACTCACATGCATTCTTAATTCGTGCCATAAATCGGTTGCGCTCATGTATGAGATTATAAAATCATAACATACTAAGTACGATATTGGGAATATCGTAACATTATACCAACATGCAATCATTTTCACGTACGAAATTCAAAAACTCAAAAAATTTGACCAAAAAACCATAAAATTTCCAGATCTGGAAATTTTTGTTTTCTAGTTTTCTAGAGAGAGAAAACAAAAGGAGAGAGGTAGAGAGAGAAAGAGAGAGAAAGAGAAGAAAGGGTGGTAGTGGTTGGATAGAGTGGCAGAGCGGTGGCGGAACAGCGGCGGAGCGGCGGCAGCGTGAGAGAAAGGGTGGTGGTGGTGGGTGTTGGAGAAATATGCAGAGAGAGAGAAAGAGAGAGAAATGTAGAGAGAGAAAGAGAGAGAGAGTGGTGGTGGGTGGTGTGTAGTGGTTGGATAGAGTGGCAGAGCGGTGGCGGAGCAGCGGCGGCGCGGTGGTGGAGCAGCGGCGGAGCGGCGGCAGCGTGAGAGAAAGGATGGTGGTGGTGGTGGGGGTTGGAGAAATCTGCAGAGAAAGAGAGGGAGAAAAATGTAGAGAGAGAAAGAGATAGAGAGAGAAACAAATTTGAAAATGATTTTGAAAGATGGTAATAGGTAAAATTTAAAAGTAAGTCCAAGGGTATTTTTGAATCATCATGTCAAATTTGGCCTCTTTTATTGAAAATTAAGTTGGAGTACAAAATTATATCTCTTAACTCTAAAAGGGTCTCTCTACTAGTTAACTCAATGATTAATCTACTATCCAAAACAAATAAAAAGTAACGGATTCGGTTATTGATAGGGATGGCAATTGGTCAGATCTGGACCGGATTTTATTTAGTCCAGATTCAGATCCGATTTTCGGATGTTTGGTCCAGATTCGGTCTGGATCCGTTGGGTCCAAAAAAATTAATTCCATATCCAAATCTATATGATCTACGGATTTCGGGTCTAGATTCAAATCCATAGTATTTTTACTTTTATTTTTCTTTTAATGCAAGCAATCAAGAATGATACTATATATAAACTTCTACAATAATTTTAAAGTTCAAAACTAAGTCATTAAACCATATATATCATTATAATAATCCAAAATAAGACTCCAAGTCTTCATTCTTTAAAACTAATCTTAGATAGAGAATATAAATTAAATAAGACTTACAAATAAAACTAAACTATGTATTATATATTATATACAAATGAAAAAATATATTTATACATATACTATAGATCGGGTCCTAAAACGGATTTGGACCATATCTGGGTCTAAAAATCTAAATTTAGATTTAGATCCATTTTTTCGACACTTTGTCCAGATTTGACCCAAATCCATCGGATCCAAATTTTTATGTCCAGATCCTAAGAAACAAATCTGGAACACCGAATCTAGACCGAATCTGAAATTCTCTAGTTATTGAATCCGTTTTCAAGCCCGAAAAGTCCAACCAAACATAGACTTAAAAGATTGAGATAATGTTCCTAATAAGACATGCATTTTTTTTCATGCAGTGGCCGTTTACTTTTAAACTCTAACTCCATTTAAGTTCAAATCATACCGCTCCGTATTTTCCCAAATAATAAAGAAAATGATTGAAATAATGATTAGTATGAACTTTTGGTGTGGATTTGAAATAATTAATATTGAAAATCATCAATCCACATACAATTGGTTCGGAGTTGTTCCCGATCAAAAAATTTGCTATAGATGGGCGCACGATTAGTCGGTTTTTTTTTAATAATATTTTTTGTATTAATTAGCTTAAAATACATCAACTTTGTAACTTTTGATTTTTTTTTTTCACATACGAACTTTCAAATACTTTCGATACACCAATTTTATATTTGATGTAGGATACAGATGGAAGACTCGTTGGATAAAAGATCAAAGAACTCAACGTATAAAAGATAGGCAGCGGTCTCCCTAAATCGAGAATCCAATTTGATCACCTTCTAGAGCGAAGAAAACCTCGACCCATTGGCTATATAACAAGCTAAAAACCTCGGTATGGTTGAACGTCACCAGACCTGTTTTTTGTTTTTTTTGAGAACTGAATGTCACAAGACTTTGCTCAATAATCTTGATAAGTTCGAGAACAAGTGAAATACTCTACAAAGAGAATTCAACTCACAATTCGATTACAATGATATCAAGCCTTATAGGCTGGAAAATGACTCTTGAAAGCCTATCATTGAGACACTACTTATGACACTAATTAAACTCATAATAACTAAATTAAAAATGACTCTTTATTTGGCCTTTTGATGATGCACGAAAATATACATCTTTATTCCTCATCTTAGGCCTCCAAAATCTGATAGCTAACGAATCCATTCTTCCAGTAGGATGCAACCCAAAAACATGATTAAAAATAACGATTTGGCCCAATATAGATTGATCTTGGACTTGTAATCGGCCCCTTTTCATTCATTCTCGAAATCGAATTTATTGTCACAAGGCTGCTTGTTATGCTCAAATCAATGTAGTTTTTCCACGATTTATAAATTTGGCCGAATCAAAGTTGTACTTGTTGTGACGCGCTCATATCGTCCAATGTCGATTTTTTAAGGGATATTTGTTTGAAACGCAAAATGTTTGCTCTTTAAACATAAATCGTTAATTGTGGAAAATTTATAATAAATGTAAAGTTTGTGTATATAGAAAAAAGATTGTAGAAAACTAAAAATAGGCAAAAGATTGTACATTTTAAGACTATTAACCCTGAACTTTTGGAGCCAATCTTTTTTCTTTTTTTAATATCTCAATATTAAAAACATTAAATTTGCATACCCTCAAAAAAAAAAAAAAATGCTAAAGCGTGTATATTTAAAAATGAAATTATTGAAATGGTCATTTATACTTTGTGATCTGAACTCTATATTTCATTGGTGACTTTACAAAATAACAAAAAATTGTTTGAATTTAACTTCTTGTTGTTTACTTAATGGGACCGACGGGAGCAAAAATTTGGTGATGGTAAGATAAATCAAAAAACACGAATTCGTTATCTTTTACCTTGATTGCTATTGAAAATCATCGGTAAATTAATTCTTTTTATTCGAGCCAGAATTTGAATCGACATGTGCATCATCGATTCTTCATGACTTAAAAATTATGAATATTGTTGGGATAATATTGATAAATACTTCCGCCTATGAAAAATTTACTACAATTTCCTTTTTCGATGCGTTTAAAAAAAAAAATTGGCATATTTATTTATAGTACCAAACCCCATATGATACAACTTACAACTAACTTTATTATTTGTACAAAATACTATTGTTGGGCTCACCATTTAAATCTACATCATATAATATATATATATATTTGGTAAATTGTCCTTTTATTACCAAGAGCCGAAGGCTAAGATCAGAATTACAAAAATTCCAACCACTACAACCAAAGCAAAGCAGTCTACCTAACAGTTCAAAGCAGTAAAGAAGTTGGCTAATTTTGCATGCATTCTACATCTTACTGCAGTGATAACTTGACAAACACGCACAACTTCATCAACACTACTTGCTTGAGCCTTGAACTTCCTAGCATTACTTTCCTTCCATATATGGTAGGTTACTACGGTGAGGGCAAGACGATAAAATTGCTGAGAGAGGGATTTCGATCTGCATCGCTGAGTTAAGAATATTTTTTCAGCTTCTCAAGTCATTGAACCTCTATTGATTTGACACCACACCTTCACAACATTCCATACTCGAGAGAAGAAGTCACAACTGAAGAATAAATGAGCTATATTCTCATCTGCTCCTCCACAAAGACAACAAAGAGAATCCACTACCATGCCAACCTTGGCTAGATTATCACACGTGACCAGCTTACCTAGCATTGCCAACCAGATGATGAAGTTGCATTTAGGAGGAGCGAGGTTACAGCAGATTAGCTTATTCCAACCCACCTTTTGCATGTTCCCTCGGAGACTCAAATACATCTTTCTAATAGAGAAGTTAGGCTGCATGAACAATATCCGACTTTCTCTATTACATGTCACAAATTTCCTTTCTTCTAAAATTTTCTAAACCACCCATGATGTTGTCTTTGGAATTGACATGGATGTGAGATCCTGTTTTATGTAGAAGCCATGGATCCACCGCACTCACATCATGTCTTTCTTCTGGAACAAAGACCACCAAAATTTGCATATAGCAGCTTGGTTCCATACTCTTATGTTCATGATATTCCATCCTCCTGCAGTTTTTGGCATTTGAATCTGCTCCCAAACTACCAATGCCCTTTTAGAAACACCAGATTTTCCTGTCCATAGGAAAACTCTACAAGCTGTTTGGATTAACTTGATGACCTTCTGAGGGATGAGGAAAATTTGGCACCAAAATGACTGCATCCCAAATAAAACGGATTTGATAAGTTGGACTCTCTATATAATTTATATTATTATTACGTGAGAGGTGGGTATAATATATGTACATCCTTAATGAAATTTCACTGAAAATGAGATTTTTATTCCACTCATAATACTACCCAATGTTTTATTAAAACTCTTGTCGTCCATAAAGTAATTATTTGTAGATAATGGAAATACAATTATTTTATAATAAAACGTGTATACTTTCAATATTTTTAAAAGTACAATAATGACAAACGGACAACTACCAGTTTTAGGCTTGAAAATCGATCCAACTAATATTATTTAAAAAACCGCCGTTTTTTCCCTTGAAAAGCGGTCCAACCAATTCCTTACACCCATCATTTTATTTTTTGTAAATAATTTTATTAATTAATTATAAATTATATTTTTAATCTATTTTAGCATAACCTTTTGTTCAAGTTTAATTAAGGGATACAATAATAAATCAAGAAAAAAAAAACCGACAGTCACTACAACAAAAAATGGATTTCGAGACACGAAAAAGTGCCCTGAAATGTGCTCTATTGGGGCATTTATGAGTTTCGGGACACTTATGACATATGCCTCCAAGTATCGTGTCCCAATAGCGTTTGGGACACTTTTTTAAGTGCCTCCAGATTGGTTTTTTGCGACACAAAGAAATGCCCTTTAAACGTTTTAAAACTTATTAATAAACTTTTAGAAATATTTATTTGTGCCTCAAAGTGAAACATCAGGATACTTATTTGTGCCTTTTACATGAGTATCGAGACACAATGTATAACCTCAAAATTCGTTTTATGCCCCAAATTAATGTTTTGGGACACTTATTTGTGTCAAAAATAAAATTTGAGGCACAAAATGTGTAGCATCAAATATTAGAAGACACTTGTGGCGTGTGGGTATATCAATACATAGTACTGCTCTTGTAACAAAAATGCATTTTCAATGTATATTAAATGTAAGCAATCCAAATGGTAACTATACCCAAAATCGTCATATCATTCATGTCCAACAAATGCAGGAAAACTAAATAGAGTCATATAGTTTTCTTCTATAGAATACAAAATGAAAAAATCACACCATATGTAGTATAAGTGTCCTTGCCGCCTCCTCCACGCCTTCTCCTAACAACACCAATCCAATCAAACTTGATGATACTTCTAATTCTGTCCAAGATTGATTCTTTTTATCTGAACTTGAATCTTTCTAGTATATGCATCCTCGCCACCTCCGCACCTTGTTCTAACGCACCATCCACCTATCACAATATATTTGAAGTTGAGGATCATAAGGTTGAAATAGCAGCTGAAGATTTAGGATCTTGATTTGTTATTGCCCAATATCTGCAATATCAAATATGCTGGTCATGAGGGCACAATAGAGTTAGAGAATGTAGTAGTTTGTTTATTTATATAAGAAATGAAAGAAATGAATATATATATATATCATTCTATGTAAAATTTAATGAGCTAACCAATAGAATGTGGCACAAGTGAACTTGATAATATGCAGCCAACGAGCCAACCTGGTGGCATAAATGTAACGAGCATAGTGTGGAAGACAAACTGATTCTTCGCTCAAGTTCAAAATAATATTGATTGGACCGATTTTCAAGTTGTCCATTTATCATTACCCAAGTAATTTTACGTATTACTGATAGTACTAATATATGGATTAGATAAATGCATAAATTTCAGATATTTTGAATAAACTTTGCTATTTTTATATCCACCTTTGCGCGTGTTTGAATTCATACTGCATTATTTTGGTCGGTTGTCTTCTCACCTTAAATCTAGAATAATAAAAAGAAAATTGCAAATCTTTTATTGGTTGTCTTCTATTTTTCAATTAAGCCGTAGCAGACTGCAGACCAGTTCTCTACCAACAAACATTAAGCTTTCACTGTCCAAAAAGAAAAGAAAAATAAAATAAAATATAATATAATAAAGCCATTGAGCTCTTAAAGAATGAATTCTAGTTTGTATTAAAATCTTGTTTTATGCCATGATAGCTGACTAAGAGATATTTTACTGCAAATAAACATAGAATGAAATTTTTTATGAGCAATATGTGGACTATATTAGTAAATTTTGATTCAAGCAGGAATAAAATACTTAGTATTTGGTAAATAAAAGTATACAAATTCAATCGAATCAACCGCGACAAAGATTTCTTCAATCAATAGTCAAATTATGGAAATATTATTCTGAAGCGACAAATTTTTTTAATAGCTACTTGCTAATTATGGGGAAGGTTTATATTAATTCTCGATCGTTGGTAGGAGGTAGCACTATAAAAATAAATAAAATCAATCAAATAAAACAAAAAATCTTGGTCGTATTTCAAATTATTATAGTATATATTAGAGGATCTTAATGTAGTTTTATATAGAATGAAAATTTAGACGACCTCAATATGATCAATAATAATCTTTCTAATTTTTTTATTGGGCGAAATTCTAGGAAATTACACTTTGGTGTAATCGTCATCGCACCAGAGAGGACATAAAAAAAAAAAAAAAATACTTCCTCCATCCACTCAACATGTCTCACTTATCTTAAATGAATATTCCCCACAACATGTCTGACCATATCCAATAAGAAAATAATTAGCTCTTCAAAAAATGGTGATAATTTTCACTTTCTGTCTTTTTATCCTTCTTATTAATACTCGTGCCGAACAATAGTGGGACGTGTTCAATGAACCGATGGAATAATTTTAAACTTTTGATAGATCCTAATTGGTTAATAATAAACTCTAATTTGGCTCAATAAATTTTAATTGCAAAATTTTAAGAAAAGACGACTCAATCACACGATGTAACAAACCATATTACAAGCACATATTAAAAGAAACTGTTGGGCGCATTAGGAATTCAGTTAATCGTAACCGAAAATTCCACAGAAGAACTAATCGTTAAGCATACCGTAACCGCATCTGACAGTCAATGAGACAATTATCGGTCAACCGTCGGTAATCCTTAATACTTCCCCCCCGACCTAAGTACACGCGCCTATTAAAAAAAAATTATTGGGCGCGTGTAGGGCTGAAAATTCGGTTAACCGTAACCGAAAATTCCACACAAAAAACTAACTGTTTACCATATCGTAACCGTGTCTGACGATTAATGAAGCAATTATCGGTTAACCGGCGTAATCCGTAATCACCAATACACGCGCCCTAAATACATACTACCTTAATTTAAGCACGCACGACTCGATCCGGTCTCATAAAAAGACCGATTGCATGGAGCATTGATACTAGTAATCTAATTTCTAGTAGAAATACCTTTAGACGAAGAAATGGGAAACTTTCTCAGTAAAAACAGCGGAATTTGCGTGTTTGACCGTTGACACGATGTTAGTCATTAAAAGCCTGCCTCTCACTCCGTTGACCGTCTTTCGCGGAAAGCACCTCTCGCTTTACCCACTCTCATTTAATCCCCACGCGCTTATTTTTCCTTTCTTTTATTTTTAACCTTTTTTCTTTTTTTATAAAGGGTAATAATATTCGGAGACACTGTGGCAGCCACACGCATGAAAAAGAAGAAAGTTGACTGTAAAATAGAAATAATCACATTTCTCTCCTAAGGTTTATGCTTCGTAATTAGGGTATATTTCCATTTCAAAACATATATAACCATTTTTAGCGCGTGTGGCTGACACAGTGTGTCCGCATATCATTACTCTTCTTTAATTCGCTTCATATTCAAACAATTTCAAAAGGAAAAGAACCACATGATATCTCCGGTCCTCAAGCCTCTTCTTAGAAGGAAGTGACACAGATGTTAAGGAAATGATTGTTGAATTAGTTATGAGTAGAGAAAAAGTGATTGAATATGTTGGGAGTGGAGAAAGAGTCATACTTTCAGGGTAGTGATATATTAATTACTCCCTCCGTCCCGTTATTCTTGTCATATTTTCCTTTTCGGGTTGTCCCGTTATTTTTGTCCTGTTTCTTTTTTTGGAAATAATTATGAGATAATTAATTTGTAAAACAATCCACTTTGCACCTTTCATCATACTTTTCAATATTATTTTCTGTGTCATTCACTATTCTCTTTCTCTCTCTACTCACTTTATTCCACTTTATTTCACTATTCACTCTCTCTCTCTCTACCCACTTTATTTCACTATTTACTCTCTCTACCCACTTTATTCTACTTTACCACTTTATTTCACTATTTACTCTCTCTCACACTTTATTTTACTTTACCACTTTATTTCACTATTCTCTCTCTCTACCACTTTATTTTACTTTAAAAATTCCACTAAACATACTTTCTATTCTTAATTATTATTTTTTAAAACCATGTGCCCAAAAGAAACAAGACAAGCCAGTGGGACGGGGGGAGTAATTGAGATAGTGATGGACCATATATGGAATTTTAGGTAAATAAATTGAAAAAATAAGGGTAAGAGATAATAGTTTGATGTGGGTAATGTTCAAAAATAACTATAAATAAACTTGGGGACCGTCAAAAAATGAAAGATAGGAAGAAACTTGGGGACCTGAGGTAGTATATTTAATGAAATTCACACAAGTTATAAATGAAAACATGCAGATATATACATTTGAAAAAACAGTCAACATTTGACCCTTAGAGCACCCCCAACAGATCTTTTAAAATATGTTTTAATTCAAAATTTAGGTTAAAATAACTACAAATGAGTTAAAATTAAGTTGTATTCACCAGATCTCTCAAATTAGGTGGACTCCATAAAAAAATTTTACACTCTCGTAAATATTTTTCTAAATTTACAGCTCACTAAATCATATTTATCTCACAAATTGAGTTAGGCTCTTAAGTTTTATAAAATTATCAATGCAATAAAATATGGGTTAGAAATAGTATAGAGAAAACTTTAAAATCAACTTTAAGATAAAATTTTGAGAATTCTGCTCTGAGTGATCTTATTTGTGCTAAATTAATAAAATGTGTTCAATTCAACCATTCTTTGATAAAATAAAATCTACATAAATAATTTAACGTAAATATATTGTTCGATTTTGCAATTACTCCAAGGAATTATGTTACTTTGTAATTGGTATAAACAATCATTTGACGACCATAAACAGTCAGAGATTAAAACGTTTATACAAATTTGACAATTGTGTGCATTCGTAAAATTGAGAATTGCATGTGTATCAATACTGATTAATGAATTGCATTATATCTACCTTTCGAAAAGAAAAATATATTGTGAAATTGATAACATTTATAATAAAAATCTACTGTATAATTTAACAAGCAAGGGGCATGATAGCAACAAAGGCTTACTATAAGCAATAAATAACAGCTTACTATATGCAATAAATTTTGGTAACTGTGGAATAATTATATGTACAAAGCAAATGTAAGATAGTAATACTCTGCTCTAAGAAATTAATTCCGATAATGAAAATCTAATTATTATGATATTCAAATGATTTTAAAATTGTAATCTAATTAATGTTATATTTAAATGATTGTTAAATTTGAGCGATAAAAGTGTACTCCTCCGATTTTAAATATAAGAAGTTTTGGCATTTTACACTAAGATTAAGAAACATTAATTAACACATACTTTAACAACTCATTATTCTTGTTCTCTCTAAACTTTAATGTAAGAAATTTATTTAGTCAATTATATTGTTGACTTTTGAGTTTTTTTTTTGCAATTCATGATAATATCATATGGTAATATTTTATCCAAGTTAATGAAAGAAACTCAACAAACTAATTGAAAAACGAGCCCATCATGAATAATAAGTTGAAAAGTAAATAAATTAATGGAAGGGAGAGAGAGAAGACTCTTGGTTAATGAAAACACGTCTTATGAACTTTAATGAAAAGATGCAAAGTAATATTGTGTCTACAATTATCAAAGATTAGGGAAATGAAATTTGCTTTTTCTTAAGCGAGTGATTACAAACCAATACAAAAGCGCGTGAAAATTAAAGTACATCTTCACCTGAGAAACGACGTCGTGTGAGGCTTTCCCTCATCACCGTCATCACACTATATATGGAATGCAATTATCATTTCACTGAAATTGAAGAAAACGCAGAGCAAAAATTAGTATCAACTCGGAAAAAAAAGGTTTGTTAAAATCAACAAAGTTGGAAAACAAAAATCATGCATTGTGCTGTAGCACCAGTAAGCTCTCCGATATTCACGCCGTCGCCGAGGAAGATGCAGCCGGTTTTCTGCAAGCCCGCCACCGCTCCGCCGCCGCTGTCCCTCTCCTCTGCGCCGTCGTTTTTGCTCAAACAAGTGGCGCATCCGTTGAATGGGGGAGGGGAGGAAGGGGCGGCGAAGGCGCCGCCGGTATTGAAGCGAAAACGGCCGGCGAGGATCGACATTCCGGTGGCGAGCTTAGGGATTGAGGAAGCGAAAACGACGTCGGATTCGGATAGGTCGAGCGAGATCGTGTTTGAAGGGGCGGGGTACTCGGTTTTTCCAAAAGAGGGAAAAGAGGTGGTGTTTTGGAGGATCGATACGCCGCCATTTTGGGCGTGGATGGAGATTCTAAGCAGGTTAATTTTCCTGCCGATTTGTTCAATTTCTTTATTTATTATATTATCTACGCGATTTTGAGATTTTTTGGTTTACGTGTATTGGAATATTTTACTCAATTAGGTTTGAATCGATGAAGATTTGAATTGATTCGGCAGTTCAGTCCAGAAATTAATAAGAAAATTAGAAGAACTATTATTATCATTTGCTTTTGTAGGATATGCGTTTGTAACCTAGAATAAATCATTCATAATTTCATAGCATAAAACGACGAAATTCAGCTATGAAATCTCAGATTTATGACAGAGAGTAGTAGTTAGAAGATGGATGGAGAGATTAATGCGGATGAATTAGGTCATGGATCATTGTTTTTGAGCAGATATGTTGGTTTTTTTGTTAGCTATTAAGTTTAGGAAATTGCTATAATCTAACATTAGAATTAACTCCAATCTCAGGCTTTTTTTTGTATTTGATGGTCATGGAGGAGCTGGGGCTGCAGAATTTGCTTCGACGTGTTTAGAGAAAAACATAACGAAGGAAGTGTTGAAGAGAGGTGGTGAGGTCGAAGAGGCGGTGAAGGAGGGTTATCTGGCCACGGATTCTGAGTTTTTGAAGAAAGATATCCGCGGTGGGACTTGCTGTGTGACAGCATTCATTCACAAGGGAGATCTTGTGGTCTCGAATGCGGGTGATTGTCGTGCTGTAATGAGTCGAGGAGGAGTTGCTGAAGCCCTCACAGTTGATCACCGGCCTTCGTTGCATGAAGAGAGAGAAAGGATCGAGAGCCTGGTGAGCATTACATCTGTTTCGTGGAATCACTCGACTCCGTGGAAAGAAAGAACCCATTTCATGTTTGCTGATGAGGTTTAAACTTCTTTGTAGGGTGGCTATGTGGATTGTTGCAACGGTGTTTGGAGAGTGCATGGATCTCTTGCTGTATCGAGAGCGATCGGAGATCGTCATCTGAAGCAATGGGTGGTAGCCGAACCAGCGACGAAAATATTCAAGATTAGACCAGAATGCGAGTTCTTAATCCTGGCCTCGGATGGTTTATGGGATAATGTAAGCTTTGTCAACCATCTTCATTTGCTAATCGAAGCCTTTCACAAATACTGAACCCTTTCGTGCTTCTCGTTGCAGGTTAGCAATCAGGAAGCAGTGGACATTGTTCGTTCCCTATCCGTTGGTGTGGATAAGCCAGAAACGCTATCTGCTTGCAAGAAACTCGTCGATTTGTCTCTGACAAGAGGATCTCTTGATGACATTAGCATTATGGTCATTCAATTAGCTCAATTCGTCGATGAGTAATCGATGATTTGCAGTTCTTGAAGCCCGGATTTAGATTCGAATCGTTCCATTGTATGGAGGATTCTAGGATCTCTGCTGAAGTTTATATTTAGATTAGATCAGCATTTTCTTGAATATGCTGGCAATTTCATCTGCAGTAAGAGAAGGGATTTTGCCAGTAGCAAGAGAATAATTATGGTATTGCATGGTAGAATTGTACATTTCATTCCATTTTTTTAACTTAACAGATTTGGCAAGCATTAGCCAATCAATTTTGGAGCTATGGTGTAATACAGAGTTCAATTTTCTTAAAATCAAGATGCAGTTTTCGAGGTGATTTTAGTCCGTCGCAACGTTAAAACGGCGACAAAATGCTTGGTTTAGCGACGAAATTTTCCGTCTTTTTCAGCATAGTTTTTGGTAGAGACAAAAGATTAGTTTTTGGTAGAGACAGTATTTGATTTTATACTTGAAATTAACATACTATTATTATTATGGGTTCCTTAATGAACACTCTTCTGAAAAAACAGAGATTTACGTGTGGTTTGGCTTCTTTTATTTTAATTTTTTTTTTATATACTAAGGCAAATATTCAATATAACCTGACTTTTGCACTCATTATTAGAATTATCATGATATTTAAAAAAAATATCAATTTGGCAGCACACTTATTCAATTCTAATGTCGGGTCGAATTTGCGACACTTAAAAATGACGTGTGAGAGCACCCACAGTTGTGCCAGTTCGCCGTTGGTGCTTGCTGTGGGCGCTAGTATTTTTGCTGGCGCAAGAAACGGAGAATCAAGAGGGATTCAGAGAATCAAATCCAAAATCAGTTCTGGGCAACGTAGGGGAGTCGGAGATGGCGGCACCGAATAATTATATTTCAGATTTGGAATTCCAGAAGAAAAGAGAGAAAAAAAAAAGAAAAAAAGATTTCCAAGTCCGAGAATATTTCGAAGCCCAAAAGGAGAGTACAGAAGAGACTGGAGAAAGAGCAATTGGGAAATTTTCTTAAGGACATTCAATCACCAAGCCATAGGGTGAGTAGCCAAAGATCGAAAAAGGAAAATGTTATTGGTAAGAACTCTCTAATCAGAAAGGAAGCTGAGGAAGTAGTCAATCTCGGTCTTGAGATCGGTCTTCAACCAACGGCTCCGACTAAGATTTTGATGGAAAGAATGGAAGATTTGATTGGGAACAAAATGACAGAAGAGGATGGGTCCAGGAGAGGAAACGTGGAGTTGATTAAATGAAGATCCTTAGCTACAATGTTAGGGGACTGGGGTCGAGAACCAAAAGAGCAGAAATTAAGGAATTGGGCAGAAAGGAACAGCCCGATGTTTGGTTTCTACAAGAAACTAAATTGGATAGTTTTGATGATTTTGTGTGCAAGAGTTTATTAGGAAATCAACAATTTTACTGGGCGCATAAATCAGCGGAGGGGAGATCAGGAGGGATAGCTACTTTGTGGAACTCGCAGAAATTTGTCGTTTCAAGCAACTAGGATTTCGATGGTGCCCTCATTGTGAAAGGGATTTGGGTAAATTCAGGTACCGAATGTTTACTTATTAATATCTATTCTCCGTGTGTTTTGTCAGAGAAATTGGGGTTGTGGGATAGGTTAGGGTTGGTGTTGGAGCAGTGGCAGGATGTGTGTATTTGTATTTTCGGGGATTTTAATGCAGTCAGGACTGACTCAGAAAGGGTTGGAAGGAGGGCACATTCGAATAGGAGGGAGATGGATTTATTCAATAGATTCATCTTTGATGCAGACCTTATTGAATTTCCACTTTTAGCAAGAAAATTTACACGGTACAAAGGAGATGGGACTTGTAAGAGTCAAATTGATAGGTGTTTTTGTAATAATAAGTGGGAAAGAAAATTCCCGAACATGTTTCTGAAGGGGGGGAAAAGGGGTTTCTCGGATCATTGCCCATTAACTTTGGAAGGAAAAATCTTGGATTGGGGTCCCAAACCATTTAAATCTCTCGATGCTTGGTTCGAGCACCCAGGCTTTGTGGATTTCGTTAAAGAAAAATGGGGGAGCTATACGATTGAAGGATGGGGAGGATATATTCTAAAAGAAAAGCTAAAATGTCTGAAATCAGACATCAAGGAGTGGAATAAGAAAGTCTTCGGCAGATTAGATGAGCGGATATCGACTAGGAAAGATGAAATCTTCAAACTTGATATGTTGGATGATGTCTTTGGCCTGGATGTTGAAGAGGTAATCAAAAGAAACAGAGAGAGAGCATTACTTATTCAAGACACGAAGACGTGGCATAACTATCTACAGGAGAAGGCCAAACTTAAATGGTTAAAAGCAGGGGACGCCAACACTGCGATCTTCCACAGGCACATTAACGGAAGGAGGAGAAAGAACGAAATTCAAGGGCTGACTATTGAAAGGAGTTGGTCTCGCGACGTCAAGGAGATTAAAGACCACTTTAAAAAGAGTTCGAAGATCACTTTAAAAGTACAGGTAGTCGGTGCTTCAGAGTGCCGAGTGAGCTGTCGGATTGGAAAATTTCGGGTGAGGATAATAAGATGCTGACTGAGCCATTTAGTGAGGAAGAAGTATTACTGGCGCTAAAATCGTGTGGAGAAAATAAGAGTCCTGGCCCCGACGGATTCAAGCCTGTGTTCTTTGAAAAAAGTTGGGAAATTGTCAAGAATTACGTGATGCGATTTCTACAGGAATTCCACGTTAATGGTAGACTTACTAGAGGCTTCAACCATGCTTTCATTACCTTGATCCAGAAGAAGGAGGCGGCGTGTGAAATCAAAGACTTCAGACCGATTTCGCTAATTGGGGGCCCGTACAAGATTTTGTCCAAAATTCTAGCAAGAAGGTTAAGTAGGGTCCTGAGTAACATTATTTCCAAAGAGCAATTAGCATTTTTAAAAGGGATGCAGATCCTGGACTGTATTGCGGCACTTAACGGGGTCTTCGAAAATGCAAAAAAAGGGAGGAGTGAAGGTTTCTGTTACAAAATCGACTTCGCCAAGGCATACGATTCGGTTGAATGGAGCTTCCTATTCGACACGTGTAGAGCTTTTGGCTTTTGTGAGAAGTGGATTTCATGGTTGAGAGAATGTGTGGAATCAGCCCATGGAGATGTACTTGTGAACGGGAGCCCATCTGGGGACTTCAAGCTCGAGCGAGGGCTTAGGCAAGGCGACCCGATATCCCCTTTTCTATTTATTATAGCGGCAGAAGGAATTAGTCTCATGCTAAAAAGAGAAATTAGACTTGGGTTGTTTAAGCCTATGGAAGTTGGCCCGAACAAGATTTGGGTGTCGCACATTCAATTCGCTGATGATACGCTATTCCTCGGAAAAGCTACTCTAATGAACGCGATATTCCTAAGAAGATTTCTCACACTGCTCGAGGTGGTTTCGGGGCTCCGAATTAATGAAGAAAAATGTCAGATTGTTTCGATTAAAGCGGAACCTGGAATTATCGAAGACATGGCAGGTATCCTTAGATGCAAGAATGAAGAGGCTCCGCTCAAATACCTTGGCGTCAATGTTGGATGTCGGCACAGAAAAACAGCAGATTGGAACTACGTTATTGAAAACGTTAGAAATAGATTGTGTAAATGGAGTAAAATGAAAATTTCTCTCGGAGGAAGGATTACTTTGATTAAATCCGTTTTATCTTCGCTACCTACCTATGTTCTCTCAGTGTTTCGGGCTCCCATGAGCGTGATTAAGAAACTTATTTCGCTTCAGCAAAGATTCTTGTGGGGAGGGAGGCTGTGTGATAAAAAACTCGTGTGGGCAAAGTGGGACTTGCTTTCGATGCCTAAATCTTAAGGAGGTCTCGAGTTAAGGGATTTGGTGTGCTTCAATAAAGCTTTACTAGGTAAATGGGCGTGGAAGGCTTTAAGGGGCGGGGAGTCTCTGTGGTTAGATATTGTGAAAGGGTGCATTGGGAGTGAGGGGGAACAGACACTGTGAATTTGATCAATCCTAGATTTAAGATCAGGGGTTGGTGGGGGGAGGTTTTGGAGAGTTTGAAAGATTCGAGAGGGGATTGGTTTGTGAACGCAATGGAAAGGAAGGTTGGTAATGGGGAATCGACATTATTTTGGGAAGATTTTTGGGTCGGGGAATCGAGGTTGTGTGAGTCGTTTAAACGTCTGTATGATATTTGTCTTGAAAAGAAATGCTCAGTGGCAAGGGCAGGGACCTGGGTTGAGAATAAGTGGGTTTGGGAGGTGGGTTGGAGAAGGGAATTGAGAGTCTGGGAACTTGATTCCTTGAGCAAAATTTCTGATGTGTTGCAGTGCAGGAAATTAGACACTGAGGGTCCTGATACGTGGTCTTGGAAGTCAGCGAAAGATGAAAAGTATGCTGTCAAAAGCGCATACTCAATTTTGATGAAAAGGAAGCATACGATGGTAGGAAGCAGCAACAAGTTATGTAAGATGCTTTGGGGAAACATTGTACCCCCGAAAGTTAAGGCAACAACTTGGAGAATTCTTTTCCGTCGCATTGCGACTAAAAGTGAGCTGAGCCGCCGAGGTGTGATGCCCCCTAGTTCTTCTCTGGAGTGCCCTCTTTGTACTGGAATGGTGGAGACAATAGAACATTTGTTTTTTGAATGCAGCAGAGCATGGGCAATTTGGTGCAGTTGCCTTGAGTGGATTGGTTCGAAAACGTCATTGAGCAACAAAGTTACTGAGAATTTTTTACAATTTTGCTGTTTAAGGAACCAGAAAAAATGGCGATCGACGCTGGAAGGAATTTGGTTGTGTACGGTTTGGATGATCTGGAACAAGAGAAATGATGTGGTGTTCAAGAATGAGGAGTGGAATCATGACAAGATTGTTGGGGAAATAAAATTAATAACATGGAGCTGGGAAACGGAGTGGAGAAAGAAGAATGGGTCGAGTGTTAAATTTAGTAACTGGATTCTTAATCCTCTGACTTGGGATTAGGATGTTGGGTGTGCTTCTTATTTTGATGTGCTGTTGATTTTCTTGATTTGTTGTTCCTGTTGGGGCTTGCTGTGTGCAAGAACTAGTTTGTACTTTTGTTGGCATTGCTTATGCCTTGTTTTAATATTATTCTTCTTTTCTTGGTAAAAAAAATTGCCGCCAATCCGCTAGCAGAGTTCCGCCAATCGAGTGCGCTAGCCAAATGCCTACGTGGCTGCCTTATAGTGACCAACGTCATGACCGTTGGCCATTTATGATGTCAAATTTTATTTTATTTTAATTTTCCTCTCCTATATATACATAATACACTCATTTCCAATTCAATTTTTTCACACCTCTCATTCAATCTCTCTACTCTTTACTCTCTTCTCCTTCGATTTTTCCATTTACGTCGTTTCCTTCATGCACTAAAACGGTGTCGTTGCATTGGCCGTCCGATGAGTCCAGTGTGGCAAGTCTGGGTGCCATACAGGATTTAATTTGGGCGAAAATGAGCACCAAAGTAAAATTGCCGAAAATTAACACGTTGCGTATTTTAGAAATATAATTTTAAATTTATGTGCAATTTGAGAATTTGGTGAAACGTCATCAATTTAAGTGTAATTAACCCCATTAAAATTGTGCAAGACACGTCAATTATCTATCACATACATCATTTTTGAAGTGTTCCGAATTCGGTCCGACATTAAATTAAGTATACAAGTGTTGAAACTAATTCCAATAGTCAAAATAGAATGGGGGATGTGTTTGAAAACGTGTTTATGGTGCATGATATTGAGTTTAGATTTAATAGAATTGAATCTATTATGATTTATGCAGTAGGTCCACTTGTTGGTCAGCTTTGGACTTGTATAGTAATTTTTAATTTATACAATTGGTAAGTATGAAAAGCGTGTTTTCTCGCAATTATTTGGAAACTGTTTGTCATATGTATAGTAGTTTCTACAAAGGGTAATGACATTCGGTTACACTGTGGCCAACCACAGGCATAAGAAAAAGAAGGTTGACTGTGAAAATAGAAATAATCACAATTCCTCTTAGGGGGCGTTTACTAAATAGGATATGATTGATTATTTTTATCCCATGATTACTTCAATCCCACATGTGTAGTTTCAAATATGAACAATGATCATGTGTTATGAAATATCCTTAAATTTAATCTTTAAAAGTAAACGTTTGATTAGTTTATATTATTTTTATCTATCCGGCTTATCCGGCTTAGTAAACGCCCCTTAGAGTTTATTCTTCCCATTAGGGTATATTTCCATTTTCAAAATATATATTAATAGCTTATGTGGTCGGCCACAGTGTGGCCGAATATTATTACCCTTCTACAAATTAGGATGATTTCTTGAGAGGTAGGTCTTTTAATTGTTGTATTATCATGATCGATGGAATTGTAAAAATGTATTTCTTCGGTTCCGGTATTAATGGATCGTTTTCTTTGGCCATGGTAGAATATTTAATTCTTATTAATAAAGTACTTTATAGGTCAATAAACAAAATACAGGTAAGGATATAAGAAGAGATAGAGTGAATACTCTATGATTTAGATAAAAATGATGTTAATACATCATTTTTATCTAAATCATAGAGTATTCACTCTATCTCTTCTTATATCCTTACCTGTATTTTGTTTATTGACCTATAAAGTACTTTATTAATAAGAATTAAATATTCTACCATGGCCAAAGAAAACGATCCATTAATACCGGAACCGAAGAAATACATTTTTACAATTCCATCGATCATGATAATACAACAATTAAAAGACCTACCTCTCAAGAAATCATCCTAATTTGTAGAAGGGTAATAATATTCGGCCACACTGTGGCCGACCACATAAGCTATTAATATATATTTTGAAAATGGAAATATACCCTAATTGGGAAGAATAAACTCTAAGGGGGCGTTTACTAAGCCGGATAAGCCGGATAGATAAAAATATATAAACTAATCAAACGTTTACTTTTAAAGATTAAATTTAAGGATATTTCATAACACATGATCATTGTTCATATTTGAAACTACACATGTGGGATTGAAGTAATCATGGGATAAAAATAATCAATCATATCCTATTTAGTAAACGCCCCCTAAGAGGAATTGTGATTATTTCTATTTTCACAGTCAACCTTCTTTTTCTTATGCCTGTGGTTGGCCACAGTGTAACCGAATGTCATTACCCTTTGTAGAAACTACTATACATATGACAAACAGTTTCCAAATAATTGCGAGAAAACACGCTTTTCATACTTACCAATTGTATAAATTAAAAATTACTATACAAGTCCAAAGCTGACCAACAAGTGGACCTACTGCATAAATCATAATAGATTCAATTCTATTAAATCTAAACTCAATATCATGCACCATAAACACGTTTTCAAACACATCCCCCATTCTATTTTGACTATTGGAATTAGTTTCAACACTTGTATACTTAATTTAATGTCGGACCGAATTCGGAACACTTCAAAAATGATGTATGTGATAGATAATTGACGTGTCTTGCACAATTTTAATGGGGTTAATTACACTTAAATTGATGACGTTTCACCAAATTCTCAAATTGCACATAAATTTAAAATTATATTTCTAAAATACGCAACGTGTTAATTTTCGGCAATTTTACTTTGGTGCTCATTTTCGCCCAAATTAAATCCTGTATGGCACCCAGACTTGCCACACTGGACTCATCGGACGGCCAATGCAACGACACCGTTTTAGTGCATGAAGGAAACGACGTAAATGGAAAAATCGAAGGAGAAGAGAGTAAAGTAGTAGAGAGTTGAATGAGAGGTGTGAAAAAATTGAATTGGAAATGAGTGTATTATGTATATATAGGAGAGGAAAATTAAAATAAAATAAAATTTGACATCATAAATGGCCAACGGTCATGACGTTGGTCACTATAAGGCAGCCACGTAGGCATTTGGCTAGCGCACTCGATTGGCGGAACTCTGCTAGCGGATTGGCGGCAATTTTTTTTACCAAGAAAGAAGAATAATATTAAAACAAGGCATAAGCAATGCCAACAAAAGTACAAACTAGTTCTTGCACACAGCAAGCCCCAACAGGAACAACAAATCAAGAAAATCAACAGCACATCAAAATAAGAAGCACACCCAACATCCTAATCCCAAGTCAGAGGATTAAGAATCCAGTTACTAAATTTAACACTCGACCCATTCTTCTTTCTCCACTCCGTTTCCCAGCTCCATGTTATTATTTTATTTCCCCAACAATCTTGTCATGATTCCACTCCTCATTCTTGAACACCACATCATTTCTCTTGTTCCAGATCATCCAAACCGTACACAACCAAATTCCTTCCAGCGTCGATCGCCATTTTTTCTGGTTCCTTAAACAGCAAAATTGTAAAAAATTCTCAGTAACTTTGTTGCTCAATGACGTTTTCGAACCAATCCACTCAAGGCAACTGCACCAAATTGCCCATGCTCTGCTGCATTCAAAAAACAAATGTTCTATTGTCTCCACCATTCCAGTACAAAGAGGGCACTCCAGAGAAGAACTAGGGGGCATCACACCTCGGCGGCTCAGCTCACTTTTAGTCGCAATGCGACGGAAAAGAATTCTCCAAGTTGTTGCCTTAACTTTCGGGGGTACAATGTTTCCCCAAAGCATCTTACATAACTTGTTGCTGCTTCCTACCATCGTATGCTTCCTTTTCATCAAAATTGAGTATGCGCTTTTGACAGCATACTTTTCATCTTTCGCTGACTTCCAAGACCACGTATCAGGACCCTCAGTGTCTAATTTCCTGCACTGCAACACATCAGAAATTTTGCTCAAGGAATCAAGTTCCCAGACTCTCAATTCCCTTCTCCAACCCACCTCCCAAACCCACTTATTCTCAACCCAGGTCCCTGCCCTTGCCACTGAGCATTTCTTTTCAAGACAAATATCATACAGACGTTTAAACGACTCACACAACCTCGATTCCCCGACCCAAAAATCTTCCCAAAATAATGTCGATTCCCCATTACCAACCTTCCTTTCCATTGCGTTCACAAACCAATCCCCTCTCGAATCTTTCAAACTCTCCAAAACCTCCCCCCACCAACCCCTGATCTTAAATCTAGGATTGATCAAATTCACAGTGTCTGTTCCCCCTCACTCCCAATGCACCCTTTCACAATATCTAACCACAGAGACTCCCCGCCCCTTAAAGCCTTCCACGCCCATTTACCTAGTAAAGCTTTATTGAAGCACACCAAATCCCTTAACTCGAGACCTCCTTAAGATTTAGGCATCGAAAGCAAGTCCCACTTTGCCCACACGAGTTTTTTTATCACACAGCCTCCCTCCCCACAAGAATCTTTGCTGAAGCGAAATAAGTTTCTTAATCACGCTCATGGGAGCCCGAAACACTGAGAGAACATAGTAGGTAAGCGATAAAAACGGATTTAATCAAAGTAATCCTTCCTCCGAGAGAAATTTTCATTTTACTCCATTTACACAATCTATTTCTAACGTTTTCAATAACGTAGTTCCAATCTGCTGTTTTTCTGTGCCGACATCCAACATTGACGCCAAGGTATTTGAGCGGAGCCTCTTCATTCTTGCATCTAAGGATACCTGCCATGTCTTCGATAATTCCAGGTTCCGCTTTAATCGAAACAATCTGACATTTTTCTTCATTAATTCGGAGCCCCGAAACCACCTCGAGCAGTGTGAGAAATCTTCTTAGGAATATCGCGTTCATTAGAGTAGCTTTTCCGAGGAATAGCGTATCATCAGCGAATTGAATGTGCGACACCCAAATCTTGTTCGGGCCAACTTCCATAGGCTTAAACAACCCAAGTCTAATTTCTCTTTTTAGCATGAGACTAATTCCTTCTGCCGCTATAATAAATAGAAAAGGGGATATCGGGTCGCCTTGCCTAAGCCCTCGCTCGAGCTTGAAGTCCCCAGATGGGCTCCCGTTCACAAGTACATCTCCATGGGCTGATTCCACACATTCTCTCAACCATGAAATCCACTTCTCACAAAAGCCAAAAGCTCTACACGTGTCGAATAGGAAGCTCCATTCAACCGAATCGTATGCCTTGGCGAAGTCGATTTTGTAACAGAAACCTTCACTCCTCCCTTTTTTGCATTTTCGAAGACCCCGTTAAGTGCCGCAATACAGTCCAGGATCTGCATCCCTTTTAAAATGCTAATTGCTCTTTGGAAATAATGTTACTCAGGACCCTACTTAACCTTCTTGCTAGAATTTTGGACAAAATCTTGTACGGGCCCCCAATTAGCGAAATCGGTCTGAAGTCTTTGATTTCACACGCCGCCTCCTTCTTCTGGATCAAGGTAATGAAAGCATGGTTGAAGCCTCTAGTAAGTCTACCATTAACGTGGAATTCCTGTAGAAATCGCATCACGTAATTCTTGACAATTTCCCAACTTTTTTCAAAGAACACAGGCTTGAATCCGTCGGGCCAGGACTCTTATTTTCTCCACACGATTTTAGCGCCAGTAATACTTCTTCCTCACTAAATGGCTCAGTCAGCATCTTATTATCCTCACCCGAAATTTTCCATCCGACAGCTCACTCGGCACTCTGAAGCACCGACTACCTGTACTTTTAAAGTGATCTTCGAACTCTTTTTTAAAGTGGTCTTTAATCTCCTTGACGTCGCGAGACCAACTCCTTTCAATAGTCAGCCCTTGAATTTCGTTCTTTCTCCTCCTTCCGTTAATGTGCCTGTGGAAGATCGCAGTGTTGGCGTCCCCTGCTTTTAACCATTTAAGTTTGGCCTTCTCCTGTAGATAGTTATGCCACGTCTTCGTGTCTTGAATAAGTAATGCTCTCTCTCTGTTTCTTTTGATTACCTCTTCAACATCCAGGCCAAAGACATCATCCAACATATCAAGTTTGAAGATTTCATCTTTCCTAGTCGATATCCGCTCATCTAATCTGCCGAAGACTTTCTTATTCCACTCCTTGATGTCTGATTTCAGACATTTTAGCTTTTCTTTTAGAATATATCCTCCCCATCCTTCAATCGTATAGCTCCCCCTTTTTCTTTAACGAAATCCACAAAGCCTGGGTGCTCGAACCAAGCATCGAGAGATTTAAATGGTTTGGACCCCAATCCAAGATTTTTCCTTCCAAGTTAATGGGCAATGATCCGAGAAACCCCTTTTCCCCCCTTCAGAAACATGTTCGGGAATTTTCTTTCCCACTTATTATTACAAAAACACCTATCAATTTGACTCTTACAAGTCCCATCTCCTTTGTACCGTGTAAATTTTCTTGCTAAAAGTGGAAATTCAATAAGGTCTGCATCAAAGATGAATCTATTGAATAAATCCCTCCCTCCTATTCGAATGTGCCCTCCTTCCAACCCTTTCTGAGTCAGTCCTGACTGCATTAAAATCCCCGAAAATACAAATACACACATCCTGCCACTGCTCCAACACCAACCCTAACCTATCCCACAACCCCAATTTCTCTGACAAAACACACGGAGAATAGATATTAATAAGTAAACATTCGGTACCTGAATTTACCCAAATCCCTTTCACAATGAGGGCACCATCGAAATCCTAGTTGCTTGAAACGACAAATTTCTGCGAGTTCCACAAAGTAGCTATCCCTCCTGATCTCCCCTCCGCTGATTTATGCGCCCAGTAAAATTGTTGATTTCCTAATAAACTCTTGCACACAAAATCATCAAAACTATCCAATTTAGTTTCTTGTAGAAACCAAACATCGGGCTGTTCCTTTCTGCCCAATTCCTTAATTTCTGCTCTTTTGGTTCTCGACCCCAGTCCCCTAACATTGTAGCTAAGGATCTTCATTTAATCAACTCCACGTTTCCTCTCCTGGACCCATCCTCTTCTGTCATTTTGTTCCCAATCAAATCTTCCATTCTTTCCATCAAAATCTTAGTCGGAGCCGTTGGTTGAAGACCGATCTCAAGACCGAGATTGACTACTTCCTCAGCTTCCTTTCTGATTAGAGAGTTCTTACCAATAACATTTTCCTTTTTCGATCTTTGGCTACTCACCCTATGGCTTGGTGATTGAATGTCCTTAAGAAAATTTCCCAATTGCTCTTTCTCCAGTCTCTTCTGTACTCTCCTTTTGGGCTTCGAAATATTCTCGGACTTGGAAATCTTTTTTTCTTTTTTTTTTTCTCTCTTTTCTTCTGGAATTCCAAATCTGAAATATAATTATTCGGTGCCGCCATCTCCGACTCCCCTACGTTGCCCAGAACTGATTTTGGATTTGATTCTCTGAATCCCTCTTGATTCTCCGTTTCTTGCGCCAGCAAAAATACTAGCGCCCACAGCAAGCACCAACGGCGAACTGGCACAACTGTGGGTGCTCTCACACGTCATTTTTAAGTGTCGCAAATTCGACCCGACATTAGAATTGAATAAGTGTGCTGCCAAATTGATATTTTTTTTAAATATCATGATAATTCTAATAATGAGTGCAAAAGTCAGGTTATATTGAATATTTGCCTTAGTATATAAAAAAAAAATTAAAATAAAAGAAGCCAAACCACACGTAAATCTCTGTTTTTTCAGAAGAGTGTTCATTAAGGAACCCATAATAATAATAGTATGTTAATTTCAAGTATAAAATCAAATACTGTCTCTACCAAAAACTAATCTTTTGTCTCTACCAAAAACTATGCTGAAAAAGACGGAAAATTTCGTCGCTAAACCAAGCATTTTGTCGCCGTTTTAACGTTGCGACGGACTAAAATCACCTCGAAAACTGCATCTTGATTTTAAGAAAATTGAACTCTGTATTACACCATAGCTCCAAAATTGATTGGCTAATGCTTGCCAAATCTGTTAAGTTAAAAAAATGGAATGAAATGTACAATTCTACCATGCAATACCATAATTATTCTCTTGCTACTGGCAAAATCCCTTCTCTTACTGCAGATGAAATTGCCAGCATATTCAAGAAAATGCTGATCTAATCTAAATATAAACTTCAGCAGAGATCCTAGAATCCTCCATACAATGGAACGATTCGAATCTAAATCCGGGCTTCAAGAACTGCAAATCATCGATTACTCATCGACGAATTGAGCTAATTGAATGACCATAATGCTAATGTCATCAAGAGATCCTCTTGTCAGAGACAAATCGACGAGTTTCTTGCAAGCAGATAGCGTTTCTGGCTTATCCACACCAACGGATAGGGAACGAACAATGTCCACTGCTTCCTGATTGCTAACCTGCAACGAGAAGCACGAAAGGGTTCAGTATTTGTGAAAGGCTTCGATTAGCAAATGAAGATGGTTGACAAAGCTTACATTATCCCATAAACCATCCGAGGCCAGGATTAAGAACTCGCATTCTGGTCTAATCTTGAATATTTTCGTCGCTGGTTCGGCTACCACCCATTGCTTCAGATGACGATCTCCGATCGCTCTCGATACAGCAAGAGATCCATGCACTCTCCAAACACCGTTGCAACAATCCACATAGCCACCCTACAAAGAAGTTTAAACCTCATCAGCAAACATGAAATGGGTTCTTTCTTTCCACGGAGTCGAGTGATTCCACGAAACAGATGTAATGCTCACCAGGCTCTCGATCCTTTCTCTCTCTTCATGCAACGAAGGCCGGTGATCAACTGTGAGGGCTTCAGCAACTCCTCCTCGACTCATTACAGCACGACAATCACCCGCATTCGAGACCACAAGATCTCCCTTGTGAATGAATGCTGTCACACAGCAAGTCCCACCGCGGATATCTTTCTTCAAAAACTCAGAATCCGTGGCCAGATAACCCTCCTTCACCGCCTCTTCGACCTCACCACCTCTCTTCAACACTTCCTTCGTTATGTTTTTCTCTAAACACGTCGAAGCAAATTCTGCAGCCCCAGCTCCTCCATGACCATCAAATACACCAAAAAAAGCCTGAGATTGGAGTTAATTCTAATGTTAGATTATAGCAATTTCCTAAACTTAATAGCTAACAAAAAAACCAACATATCTGCTCAAAAACAATGATCCATGACCTAATTCATCCGCATTAATCTCTCCATCCATCTTCTAACTACTACTCTCTGTCATAAATCTGAGATTTCATAGCTGAATTTCGTCGTTTTATGCTATGAAATTATGAATGATTTATTCTAGGTTACAAACGCATATCCTACAAAAGCAAATGATAATAATAGTTCTTCTAATTTTCTTATTAATTTCTGGACTGAACTGCCGAATCAATTCAAATCTTCATCGATTCAAACCTAATTGAGTAAAATATTCCAATACACGTAAACCAAAAAATCTCAAAATCGCGTAGATAATATAATAAATAAAGAAATTGAACAAATCGGCAGGAAAATTAACCTGCTTAGAATCTCCATCCACGCCCAAAATGGCGGCGTATCGATCCTCCAAAACACCACCTCTTTTCCCTCTTTTGGAGAAAACCGAGTACCCCGCCCCTTCAAACACGATCTCGCTCGACCTATCCGAATCCGACGTCGTTTTCGCTTCCTCAATCCCTAAGCTCGCCACCGGAATGTCGATCCTCGCCGGCCGTTTTCGCTTCAATACCGGCGGCGCCTTCGCCGCCCCTTCCTCCCCTCCCCCATTCAACGGATGCGCCACTTGTTTGAGCAAAAACGACGGCGCAGAGGAGAGGGACAGCGGCGGCGGAGCGGTGGCGGGCTTGCAGAAAACCGGCTGCATCTTCCTCGGCGACGGCGTGAATATCGGAGAGCTTACTGGTGCTACAGCACAATGCATGATTTTTGTTTTCCAACTTTGTTGATTTTAACAAACCTTTTTTTTCCGAGTTGATACTAATTTTTGCTCTGCGTTTTCTTCAATTTCAGTGAAATGATAATTGCATTCCATATATAGTGTGATGACGGTGATGAGGGAAAGCCTCACACGACGTCGTTTCTCAGGTGAAGATGTACTTTAATTTTCACGCGCTTTTGTATTGGTTTGTAATCACTCGCTTAAGAAAAAGCAAATTTCATTTCCCTAATCTTTGATAATTGTAGACACAATATTACTTTGCATCTTTTCATTAAAGTTCATAAGACGTGTTTTCATTAACCAAGAGTCTTCTCTCTCTCCCTTCCATTAATTTATTTACTTTTCAACTTATTATTCATGATGGGCTCGTTTTTCAATTAGTTTGTTGAGTTTCTTTCATTAACTTGGATAAAATATTACCATATGATATTATCATGAATTGCAAAAAAAAAACTCAAAAGTCAACAATATAATTGACTAAATAAATTTCTTACATTAAAGTTTAGAGAGAACAAGAATAATGAGTTGTTAAAGTATGTGTTAATTAATGTTTCTTAATCTTAGTGTAAAATGCCAAAACTTCTTATATTTAAAATCGGAGGAGTACACTTTTATCGCTCAAATTTAACAATCATTTAAATATAACATTAATTAGATTACAATTTTAAAATCATTTGAATATCATAATAATTAGATTTTCATTATCGGAATTAATTTCTTAGAGCAGAGTATTACTATCTTACATTTGCTTTGTACATATAATTATTCCACAGTTACCAAAATTTATTGCATATAGTAAGCTGTTATTTATTGCTTATAGTAAGCCTTTGTTGCTATCATGCCCCTTGCTTGTTAAATTATACAGTAGATTTTTATTATAAATGTTATCAATTTCACAATATATTTTCTTTTCGAAAGGTAGATATAATGCAATTCATTAATCAGTATTGATACACATGCAATTCTCAATTTTACGAATGCACACAATTGTCAAATTTGTATAAACGTTTTAATCTCTGACTGTTTATGGTCGTCAAATGATTGTTTATACCAATTACAAAGTAACATAATTCCTTGGAGTAATTGCAAAATCGAACAATATATTTACGTTAAATTATTTATGTAGATTTTATTTTATCAAAGAATGGTTGAATTGAACACATTTTATTAATTTAGCACAAATAAGATCACTCAGAGCAGAATTCTCAAAATTTTATCTTAAAGTTGATTTTAAAGTTTTCTCTATACTATTTCTAACCCATATTTTATTGCATTGATAATTTTATAAAACTTAAGAGCCTAACTCAATTTGTGAGATAAATATGATTTAGTGAGCTGTAAATTTAGAAAAATATTTACGAGAGTGTAAATATTTTTTTATGGAGTCCACCTAATTTGAGAGATCTGGTGAATACAACTTAATTTTAACTCATTTGTAGTTATTTTAACCTAAATTTTGAATTAAAACATATTTTAAAAGATCTGTTGGGGGTGCTCTAAGGGTCAAATGTTGACTGTTTTTTCAAATGTATATATCTGCATGTTTTCATTTTATAACTTGTGTGAATTTCATTAAATATACTACCTCAGGTCCCCAAGTTTCTTCCTATCTTTCATTTTTTGACGGTCCCCAAGTTTATTTATAGTTATTTTTGAACATTACCCACATCAAACTATTATCTCTTACCCTTATTTTTTCAATTTATTTACCTAAAATTCCATATATGGTCCATCACTATCTCAATTACTCCCCCCGTCCCACTGGCTTGTCTTGTTTCTTTTGGGCACATGGTTTTAAAAAATAATAATTAAGAATAGAAAGTATGTTTAGTGGAATTTTTAAAGTAAAATAAAGTGGTAGAGAGAGAGAATAGTGAAATAAAGTGGTAAAGTAAAATAAAGTTGTAGAGAGAGTAAATAGTGAAAATAAAGTGGTAAAGTAGAATAAAGTGGGTAGAGAGAGTAAATAGTGAAATAAAGTGGGTAGAGAGAGAGAGAGTGAATAGTGAAATAAAGTGGAATAAAGTGAGTAGAGAGAGAAGAGAATAGTGAATGACACAGAAAATAATATTGAAAAGTATGATGAAAGGTGCAAAGTGGATTGTTTTACAAATTAATTATCTCATAATTTTCCAAAAAAAGAAACAGGACAAAAATAACGGGACAACCCGAAAGGAAAATATGACAAGAATAACGGGACGGAGGGAGTAATTAATATATCACTACCCTGAAAGTATGACTCTTTCTCCACTCCCAACATATTCAATCACTTTTCTCTACTCATAACTAATTCAACAATCATTTCCTTAACATCTGTGTCACTTCCTTCTAAGAAGAGGCTTGAGGACCGGAGATATCATGTGGTTCTTTTCCTTTTGAAATTGTTTGAATATGAAGCGAATTAAAGAAGAGTAATGATATGCGGACACACTGTGTTCAGCCACACGCGCTAAAAATGGTTATATATGTTTTGAAAATGGAAATATACCCTAATTACGAAGCATAAACCTTAGGAGAGAAATGTGATTATTTCTATTTTACAGTCAACTTCTTCTTTTTCATGCGTGTGGCTGCCACAGTGTCTCCGAATATTATTACCCTTTATAAAAAAAAGAAAAAAGGTTAAAAATAAAAGAAAGGAAAAAATAAGCGCGTGGGGATTAAATGAGAGTGGGTAAAGCGAGAGGTGCTTTCCGCGAAAGACGGTCAACGGAGTGAGAGGCAGGCTTTTAATGACTAACATCGTGTCAACGGTCAAACACGCAAATTCCGCTGTTTTTACTGAGAAAGTTTCCCATTTCTTCGTCTAAAGGTATTTCTACTAGAAATTAGATTACTAGTATCAATGCTCCATGCAATCGGTCTTTTTATGAGACCGGATCGAGTCGTGCGTGCTTAAATTAAGGTAGTATGTATTTAGGGCGCGTGTATTGGTGATTACGGATTACGCCGGTTAACCGATAATTGCTTCATTAATCGTCAGACACGGTTACGATATGGTAAACAGTTAGTTTTTTTGTGGAATTTTCGGTTACGGTTAACCGAATTTTCAGCCCTACACGCGCCCAATAATTTTTTTTTAATAGGCGCGTGTACTTAGGTCGGGGGGGAAGTATTAAGGATTACCGACGGTTGACCGATAATTGTCTCATTGACTGTCAGATGCGGTTACGGTATGCTTAACGATTAGTTCTTCTGTGGAATTTTCGGTTACGATTAACTGAATTCCTAATGCGCCCAACAGTTTCTTTTAATATGTGCTTGTAATATGGTTTGTTACATCGTGTGATTGAGTCGTCTTTCTTAAAATTTTGCAATTAAAATTTATTGAGCCAAATTAGAGTTTATTATTAACCAATTAGGATCTATCAAAAGTTTAAAATTATTCCATCGGTTTCATTGAACACGTCCCACTATTGTTCGGCACGAGTATTAATAAGAAGGATAAAAGACAGAAAGTGAAAATTATCACCATTTTTTGAAGAGCTAATTATTTTCTTATTGGATATGGTCAGACATGTTGTGGGGAATATTCATTTAAGATAAGTGAGACATGTTGAGTGGATGGAGGAAGTATTTTTTTTTTTTTTTTATGTCCTCTCTGGTGCGATGACGATTACACCAAAGTGTAATTTCCTAGAATTTCGCCCAATAAAAAAATTAGAAAGATTATTATTGATCATATTGAGGTCGTCTAATTTTCAGTTTTCTCATATAAAACTACATTAAGATCCTCTAATATATACTATAATAATTTGAAATACGACCAAGATTTTTTGTTTTATTTGATTGATTTTATTTATTTTTATAGTGCTACCTCCTACCAACGATCGAGAATTAATATAAACCTTCCCCATAATTAGCAAGTAGCTATTAAAAAAATTTGTCGCTTCAGAATAATATTTCCATAATTTGACTATTGATTGAAGAAATCTTTGTCGCGGTTGATTCGATTGAATTTGTATACTTTTATTTACCAAATACTAAGTATTTTATTCCTGCTTGAATCAAAATTTACTAATATAGTCCACATATTGCTCATAAAAAATTTCATTCTATGTTTATTTGCAGTAAAATATCTCTTAGTCAGCTATCATGGCATAAAACAAGATTTTAATACAAACTAGAATTCATTCTTTAAGAGCTCAATGGCTTTATTATATTATATTTTATTTTATTTTTCTTTTCTTTTTGGACAGTGAAAGCTTAATGTTTGTTGGTAGAGAACTGGTCTGCAGTCTGCTACGGCTTAATTGAAAAATAGAAGACAACCAATAAAAGATTTGCAATTTTCTTTTTATTATTCTAGATTTAAGGTGAGAAGACAACCGACCAAAATAATGCAGTATGAATTCAAACACGCGCAAAGGTGGATATAAAAAATAGCAAAGTTTATTCAAAATATCTGAAATTTATGCATTTATCTAATCCATATATTAGTACTATCAGTAATACGTAAAATTACTTGGGTAATGATAAATGGACAACTTGAAAATCGGTCCAATCAATATTATTTTGAACTTGAGCGAAGAATCAGTTTGTCTTCCACACTATGCTCGTTACATTTATGCCACCAGGTTGGCTCGTTGGCTGCATATTATCAAGTTCACTTGTGCCACATTCTATTGGTTAGCTCATTAAATTTTACATAGAATGATATATATATATATATTCATTTCTTTCATTTCTTATATAAATAAACAAACTACTACATTCTCTAACTCTATTGTGCCCTCATGACTCAGCATATTTGATATTGCAGATATTGGGCAATAACAAATCAAGATCCTAAATCTTCAGCTGCTATTTCAACCTTATGATCCTCAACTTCATTAATATATTGTGATAGGTGGATGGTGCGTTAGAACAAGGTGCGGAGGTGGCGAGGATGCATATACTAGAAAGATTCAAGTTCAGATAAAAAGAATCAATCTTGGACAGAATTAGAAGTATCATCAAGTTTGATTGGATTGGTGTTGTTAGGAGAAGGCGTGGAGGCGGCAAGGACACTTATACTACATATGGTGTGATTTTTTCATTTTGTATTCTATAGAAGAAACTATATGACTCTATTTAGTTTTCCTGCATTTGTTGGACATGAATGATATGACGATTTTGGGTATAGTTACCATTTGGATTGCTTACATTTAATATACATTGAAAATGCATTTTTGTTACAAGAGCAGTACTATGTATTGATATACCCACACGCCACAAGTGTCTTCTAATATTTGATGCTACACATTTTGTGCCTCAAATTTTATTTTTGACACAAATAAGTGTCCCAAAACATTAATTTGGGGCATAAAACGAATTTTGAGGTTATACATTGTGTCTCGATACTCATGTAAAAGGCACAAATAAGTATCCTGATGTTTCACTTTGAGGCACAAATAAATATTTCTAAAAGTTTATTAATAAGTTTTAAAACGTTTAAAGGGCATTTCTTTGTGTCGCAAAAAACCAATCTGGAGGCACTTAAAAAGTGTCCCAAACGCTATTGGGACACGATACTTGGAGGCATATGTCATAAGTGTCCCGAAACTCATAAATGCCCCAATAGAGCACATTTCAGGGCACTTTTCGTGTCTCGAAATCCATTTTTTGTTGTAGTGACTGTCGGTTTTTTTTTTCTTGATTTATTATTGTATCCCTTAATTAAACTTGAACAAAAGGTTATGCTAAAATAGATTAAAAATATAATTTATAATTAATTAATAAAATTATTTACAAAAAATAAAATGATGGGTGTAAGGAATTGGTTGGACCCGCTTTTCAAGGGAAAAACGGCGGTTTTTTAAATAATATTAGTTGGATCGATTTTCAAGCCTAAAACTGGTAGTTGTCCGTTGTCATTATTGTACTTTTAAAAATATTGAAAGTATACACGTTTTATTATAAAATAATTGTATTTCCATTATCTACAAATAATTACTTTATGGACGACAAGAGTTTTAATAAAACATTGGGTAGTATTATGAGTGGAATAAAAATCTCATTTTCAGTGAAATTTCATTAAGGATGTACATATATTATACCCACCTCTCACGTAATAATAATATAAATTATATAGAGAGTCCAACTTATCAAATCCGTTTTATTGGGATGCAGTCATTTTGGTGCCAAATTTTCCTCATCCCTCAGAAGGTCATCAAGTTAATCCAAACAGCTTGTAGAGTTTTCCTATGGACAGGAAAATCTGGTGTTTCCTAAAAGGGCATTGGTAGTTTGGGAGCAGATTCAAATGCCAAAAACTGCAGGAGGATGGAATATCATGAACATAAGAGTATGGAACCAAGCTGCTATATGCAAATTTTGGTGGTCTTTGTTCCAGAAGAAAGACATGATGTGAGTGCGGTGGATCCATGGCTTCTACATAAAACAACAGGATCTCACATCCATGTCAATTCCAAAGACAACATCATGGGTGGTTTAGAAAATTTTAGAAGAAAGGAAATTTGTGACATGTAATAGAGAAAGTCGGATATTGTTCATGCAGCCTAACTTCTCTATTAGAAAGATGTATTTGAGTCTCCGAGGGAACATGCAAAAGGTGGGTTGGAATAAGCTAATCTGCTGTAACCTCGCTCCTCCTAAATGCAACTTCATCATCTGGTTGGCAATGCTAGGTAAGCTGGTCACGTGTGATAATCTAGCCAAGGTTGGCATGGTAGTGGATTCTCTTTGTTGTCTTTGTGGAGGAGCAGATGAGAATATAGCTCATTTATTCTTCAGTTGTGACTTCTTCTCTCGAGTATGGAATGTTGTGAAGGTGTGGTGTCAAATCAATAGAGGTTCAATGACTTGAGAAGCTGAAAAAATATTCTTAACTCAGCGATGCAGATCGAAATCCCTCTCTCAGCAATTTTATCGTCTTGCCCTCACCGTAGTAACCTACCATATATGGAAGGAAAGTAATGCTAGGAAGTTCAAGGCTCAAGCAAGTAGTGTTGATGAAGTTGTGCGTGTTTGTCAAGTTATCACTGCAGTAAGATGTAGAATGCATGCAAAATTAGCCAACTTCTTTACTGCTTTGAACTGTTAGGTAGACTGCTTTGCTTTGGTTGTAGTGGTTGGAATTTTTGTAATTCTGATCTTAGCCTTCGGCTCTTGGTAAATAAAAGGACAATTTACCAAATATATATATATATTATATGATGTAGATTTAAATGGTGAGCCCAACAATAGTATTTTGTACAAATAATAAAGTTAGTTGTAAGTTGTATCATATGGGGTTTGGTACTATAAATAAATATGCCAATTTTTTTTTTTATAAACGCATCGAAAAAGGAAATTGTAGTAAATTTTTCATAGGCGGAAGTATTTATCAATATTATCCCAACAATATTCATAATTTTTAAGTCATGAAGAATCGATGATGCACATGTCGATTCAAATTCTGGCTCGAATAAAAAGAATTAATTTACCGATGATTTTCAATAGCAATCAAGGTAAAAGATAACGAATTCGTGTTTTTTGATTTATCTTACCATCACCAAATTTTGCTCCCGTCGGTCCCATTAAGTAAACAACAAGAAGTTAAATTCAAACAATTTTTTGTTATTTTGTAAAGTCACCAATGAAATATAGAGTTCAGATCACAAAGTATAAATGACCATTTCAATAATTTCATTTTTAAATATACACGCTTTAGCATTTTTTTTTTTTTTGAGGGTATGCAAATTTAATGTTTTTAATATTGAGATATTAAAAAAAGAAAAAGATTGGCTCCAAAAGTTCAGGGTTAATAGTCTTAAAATGTACAATCTTTTGCCTATTTTTAGTTTTCTACAATCTTTTTTCTATATACACAAACTTTACATTTATTATAAATTTTCCACAATTAACGATTTATGTTTAAAGAGCAAACATTTTGCGTTTCAAAAATATCCCTTAAAAAATCGACATTGGACGATATGAGCGCGTCACAACAAGTACAACTTTGATTCGGCCAAATTTATAAATCGTGGAAAAACTACATTGATTTGAGCATAACAAGCAGCCTTGTGACAATAAATTCGATTTCGAGAATGAATGAAAAGGGGCCGATTACAAGTCCAAGATCAATCTATATTGGGCCAAATCGTTATTTTTAATCATGTTTTTGGGTTGCATCCTACTGGAAGAATGGATTCGTTAGCTATCAGATTTTGGAGGCCTAAGATGAGGAATAAAGATGTATATTTTCGTGCATCATCAAAAGGCCAAATAAAGAGTCATTTTTAATTTAGTTATTATGAGTTTAATTAGTGTCATAAGTAGTGTCTCAATGATAGGCTTTCAAGAGTCATTTTCCAGCCTATAAGGCTTGATATCATTGTAATCGAATTGTGAGTTGAATTCTCTTTGTAGAGTATTTCACTTGTTCTCGAACTTATCAAGATTATTGAGCAAAGTCTTGTGACATTCAGTTCTCAAAAAAAACAAAAAACAGGTCTGGTGACGTTCAACCATACCGAGGTTTTTAGCTTGTTATATAGCCAATGGGTCGAGGTTTTCTTCGCTCTAGAAGGTGATCAAATTGGATTCTCGATTTAGGGAGACCGCTGCCTATCTTTTATACGTTGAGTTCTTTGATCTTTTATCCAACGAGTCTTCCATCTGTATCCTACATCAAATATAAAATTGGTGTATCGAAAGTATTTGAAAGTTCGTATGTGAAAAAAAAAAATCAAAAGTTACAAAGTTGATGTATTTTAAGCTAATTAATACAAAAAATATTATTAAAAAAAAACCGACTAATCGTGCGCCCATCTATAGCAAATTTTTTGATCGGGAACAACTCCGAACCAATTGTATGTGGATTGATGATTTTCAATATTAATTATTTCAAATCCACACCAAAAGTTCATACTAATCATTATTTCAATCATTTTCTTTATTATTTGGGAAAATACGGAGCGGTATGATTTGAACTTAAATGGAGTTAGAGTTTAAAAGTAAACGGCCACTGCATGAAAAAAAATGCATGTCTTATTAGGAACATTATCTCAATCTTTTAAGTCTATGTTTGGTTGGACTTTTCGGGCTTGAAAACGGATTCAATAACTAGAGAATTTCAGATTCGGTCTAGATTCGGTGTTCCAGATTTGTTTCTTAGGATCTGGACATAAAAAATTTGGATCCGATGGATTTGGGTCAAATCTGGACAAAGTGTCGAAAAAATGGATCTAAATCTAAATTTAGATTTTTAGACCCAGATATGGTCCAAATCCGTTTTAGGACCCGATCTATAGTATATGTATAAATATATTTTTTCATTTGTATATAATATATAATACATAGTTTAGTTTTATTTGTAAGTCTTATTTAATTTATATTCTCTATCTAAGATTAGTTTTAAAGAATGAAGACTTGGAGTCTTATTTTGGATTATTATAATGATATATATGGTTTAATGACTTAGTTTTGAACTTTAAAATTATTGTAGAAGTTTATATATAGTATCATTCTTGATTGCTTGCATTAAAAGAAAAATAAAAGTAAAAATACTATGGATTTGAATCTAGACCCGAAATCCGTAGATCATATAGATTTGGATATGGAATTAATTTTTTTGGACCCAACGGATCCAGACCGAATCTGGACCAAACATCCGAAAATCGGATCTGAATCTGGACTAAATAAAATCCGGTCCAGATCTGACCAATTGCCATCCCTATCAATAACCGAATCCGTTACTTTTTATTTGTTTTGGATAGTAGATTAATCATTGAGTTAACTAGTAGAGAGACCCTTTTAGAGTTAAGAGATATAATTTTGTACTCCAACTTAATTTTCAATAAAAGAGGCCAAATTTGACATGATGATTCAAAAATACCCTTGGACTTACTTTTAAATTTTTACCTATTACCATCTTTCAAAATCATTTTCAAATTTGTTTCTCTCTCTATCTCTTTCTCTCTCTACATTTTTCTCCCTCTCTTTCTCTGCAGATTTCTCCAACCCCCACCACCACCACCATCCTTTCTCTCACGCTGCCGCCGCTCCGCCGCTGCTCCACCACCGCGCCGCCGCTGCTCCGCCACCGCTCTGCCACTCTATCCAACCACTACCACCACCACCACCACTCTCTCTCTCTTTCTCTCTCTACATTTCTCTCTCTTTCTCTCTCTCTGCATATTTCTCCAACACCCACCACCACCACCCTTTCTCTCACGCTGCCGCCGCTCCGCCGCTGTTCCGCCACCGCTCTGCCACTCTATCCAACCACTACCACCCTTTCTTCTCTTTCTCTCTCTTTCTCTCTCTACCTCTCTCCTTTTGTTTTCTCTCTCTAGAAAACTAGAAAACAAAAATTTCCAGATCTGGAAATTTTATGGTTTTTTGGTCAAATTTTTTGAGTTTTTGAATTTCGTACGTGAAAATGATTGCATGTTGGTATAATGTTACGATATTCCCAATATCGTACTTAGTATGTTATGATTTTATAATCTCATACATGAGCGCAACCGATTTATGGCACGAATTAAGAATGCATGTGAGTAATATGTTACGATTTATGTAAGAAGATGATTGCATCTGGCAAATTTGTTACGATATACCCAATATCGTACTTTGTGTGTTACGATATTCCCAATATTGTACTTAGGATGATACGATTTTATAATCTCGTATTTGAGCGCAACCGATTTATGGCACGAAATAAGAATGCATGTGAGTAATATGTTACGATTTATGTGAGAAGGTGATTGGATGTGAGTAATTGTTACGATATTACCCAATATCGTACTTCGTTTGTTACGATTTCTGGTAAATTCATCGTTATTGATACGATATTCATCAATATTGTTACGATATTCATCAATATTGTTACGATGCATGTGGGTATGTTGTTACGATATTCCCAATATCGAACTTGCTATGTTACGATATTATTAATCTCGTACATGAGGGTGACCAGTTCATGGCACAAAAGAAGAATGCATGTGTGTAATTTGTTACGAGATTTGTAAAATCGTACGTGAGGGTGATTGCATATGGGTATGTTGTTACGATATTCTCAATGTCATACTTGCTATGTGACGATTTTGTCAATCTCGTACATGAATACACATTTGACATCTTTGTATCTCAAATGTTTTCAAGGTTACGTGGACACCTGTTCGACCGGCATTGACTACATAATTGAGATATGTTTGAGATTTGAGAATAGAATGTGTGCAAAGTAGTACTTCTGTAGATACAATATTGTTAAACTCGTATGTGAGGGTGAATAATTGATGCCACGAAATACGAATTATCAATGAATGCATGTGTGTAGTTAGGGTGATTGGATGTGTGTATGTTGTTACGATATTCGCAATATCGTACTTGATATGTTACGATGTTATTAATCTCGTATGTGAGGGTGATCAATTTATAGCACGAAATTCTAATTGTTTGTGGTTTTGTGAAAGCATATGTGTAGTTTATTACGAGATTTGTAAAATCGCACGTGAGGATGATTGCATGTGTGTATGTTGTTACGATATTCCTAAAATCGTACTTAGTTTGTTACGATTTTGCTTAACTCGTACATGAATACATATTTGACATCTTTGTATCTAATTATTTTGAAGGTTGCGTGGACATTGTCCGACCACCGTTGACTAAATCACCCCACCACAGAGTCCAATGCTATGGTTACGGCGGTCTAATTGGAGATATCCACAAAGTGCTCGACTTTTTCGGACCCGAAGCAAAGGCTGTAATGAAGCGATGAGCTCAAGAATATAGTACAATTTGTGTCAAGGGTTTTCAAGTGATGACCAGCATACAATTTATCGTAGTGATAATGTAACAATAAATGAAAATCGTAGCAGTGTATGCCCATATTTCGTGATCGTCAAATACGATATTTTGTATGTCGTACAATATATAATACGATGTATTCAATCATACACTCGTATTAGAGATATGTTTGTACAATCTGAAACACCTTATTTGTATGTATGATTGCTACGACTTTGCATCAAATCGTAGCAACTTTATTACATCTTTTGTACAATATCATTTTCTCGTATCGAGATCAGTGATAATTATAGCCACATTTCTACAAGTTTAAAATCATTTGTTTGTGATTGCATGTATAATTGAGATTTGTTTGAGATTTGAGGATAACATGTATTATACTTCTGTAGATACGATGTTGTTAATCTCGTACATGACGGTGACCAATAAATTGTACAATCATGTCATATACTTCTTGCGCTATGTTACGATTGCATGTATAATTGAGATTGTTTGAGATTTGAGGATAGCATATGTGAAAAATCGTACTTCTGTAGATACGATATTATTAATCTTGTACGTGGGGGGTGAACAATTGATGCCACAAAATACAAATTGTTTGTAGTTTGTTACGAAATTTGTTACGAGATTAGGGTTCAGGTTTTAGGGTTGACACGAAATAAGAATGCACGTGTATAGATTGTTACGAGATTTATCAAATCGTACGTGAGGGTGATTGCATGTGGATATGTTGTTACGATATTCCCAATATCGTACTTGCTATATTACGGTGTTGTTAATCTCGTATGTGAGGGTGTCCAATTTATGGCACCGAATACGAATGCAATGTGTGTAGTTTGTTAGGATATTTGTAAAAACTGTACGTGAGGTTGATTGTATGTGTGTATGTTGTTACGATATTCCTAAAATCGTACTTTGTTTGTTACGATTTTGCTTAACTCGTACATGAATACATCAATCATCATACCTCCCCTTAACATGATACATGATTTGTTTCCATATTTACATCGAACATGATACATCCGTTTATTTTGCTTCCACCCTCATACATATTGTGATTCTATACGTGACCACGAGCAGCAATTAATTAAGATTGTCTCGTCTGCATGAAATATAAGTTACGATATATATATATATATATATATATATATATATATATATATAACCAAATCAGTTACAATATCGGCAATCATGTACGAGTTAAGCAAAATCGTAACAATTTAAGTACGATTTTAAAATATCGTAACATGCACACATACAATTTGTAATCTCGTACCAAATATGTAACAATATTCCCCAAAAGTGCTACAAAACATGCATAAAATAGTCAGTCTCGAGTACGAGTTTAACAAAATTGTAGACATACAAGTACGATATTACGAATATCGTAACATTGTACACATGTGCTACGAGTGTACGACTGTACGACTTAACCACTGACTGTAAATCATACAATTTCGACGAACAAAAATGTTAACGATCTAAAACCTCAGATCTAAGCGAGATTCAACATAACTGATGAGATAAAAAAAATGAGAGAGAGAGAGAGAGAGAGAGAGAGAGAGAGAAAGCTTGGACGGAGAAGACGACTTGGACGAGGCGGCGGCAGAGAAGAAGAGGAGCGGGGTGGAGGCGGGGAAGGAGA
>JANLIY010000810.1:0-22594 GCA_029490685.1 Schizonepeta tenuifolia
GTTCCGGCTTGTCAACCGGAGGTACCTGATCGACTGCCCTGACCCGAACCCGTATCTCAAGTGAACGTCACCTCCAACCCGACCCTCTCCGACGACGAATACGTGACAGTGAACATCACCGGAGTTTTGCTCCCTTCAAGCAGCGATTGGGTGGCCATGATCTCCCCTTCTCACTCTGAGTACGTCTCCTCCTTCACTTTCTATTCTCGTATCACACACATACATGCTAGTCAATTTGGATTTCCTACTCCCAATTCGTAATTCTTTCATTGGTTGAACGACATAAGACATTGACTAGGATATATCGTTTTCTTCAAATACCCAATGTATAAAATCCAACGAATAGTCGGAATAGAGGCTGAAACAACATTGGGAGTAGAGGATCCAAGTTGCATGCTAGTGATAGCGTCGTAAATATACACTAAAAAACATTGATTATGACGTCATTAATACTGTTTAATTAATTTGTTTATGGTTTGCAGTGTAGAGACGTGTATACAGAATTCGTTTATGTATGAACAGACGGGTGATTTTAGCCGTCTTCCTCTTCTATGTCATTATCCTGTTAAGGTCAGACCACTTTAACTGAACATAAAGGTCGTATACTGTATACGACCTTTATGTTCAGTTAAAGTGGTCTGACCTTAACAGGATAATGACATAGAAGAGGAAGACGGCTAAAATCACCCGTCTGTTCATACATAAACGAATTCTGTATACACGTCTCCTACACTGCAAACCATAAACAAATTAATTAAACAGTATTAATGACGTCATAATCAATGTTTTAGTGTATATTTACGACGCTATCACTAGCATGCAACTTGGATCCTCTACTCCCAATGTTGTTTCAGCCTCTATTCCGACTATTCGTTGGATTTTATACATTTGGGTATTTGAAGAAAACGATATATCCTAGTCAATGTCTTATGTCGTTCAACCAATGAAAGAATTACGAATTGGGAGTAGGAAATCCAAATTGACTAGCATGTATGTGTGTGATACGAGAATAGAAAGTGAAGGAGGAGACGTACTCAGAGTGAGAAGGGGAGATCATGGCCACCCAATCGCTGCTTGAAGGGAGCAAAACTCCGGTGATGTTCACTGTCACGTATTCGTCGTCGGAGAGGGTCGGGTTGAGGTGACGTTCACTTGGAGATACGGGTTCGGGTCAGGGCAGTCGATCAGGTACCTCCGGTTGACAAGCCGGAACTCCGATATGGCCGTGTGGTTGCGGAGCTCCGCCGTGGATCGGAGCAGCCTCTCCGGCAGGGAGGAGGCACCGGTGTTTGTAGATAAGAAGAATATGGAGAAAATAACCAAGAATATTCTTCTTTGAACCCTAAAGGGAAGATATGGCATCTTCATTATTAAGGGAAACTTGAGTAAAATAAGCTTTGGGGGTTTTTGAAGTGAAGATATTATGAAGGGAATGACGGTGGGAGTTATATATGGGGAAATTCTGTTTATTTTACGAAGAGATTCGATAAATCATTACTATGATTTTAACTTTATTACTTTCAGAAAAAAAAGTTATACTAATCACTAAGTTTTCTCACTTACCTTCATATATATGAAAAATATATAGTTTTGATAAATCTACACTCCTTGATTGTTACCTAAATTTTTTATGTAATAGATCTCGGGTTCAAGTTCCACCGCTATTCCTTCCCCTGAATAAAAAATAAATTAATATTGTATCGTAAGTATTTAAAAATTGACCTATTATGTTGCATAAAGAATATATTTCTAGGGTTATTATACATCTTAGATTTATTAATTTTCAGTTTGTGCCAACTTACATCTTTCTATCTAGATAATCATCGATCAAATACATTGTTTTGAGGGAATATCAAATAGAGTTTAATACAACGTAAGATGATTATTAATATGAATATACTCACATTTAGTAGCTCCTAAAATATTATTTAATTATGCGCATGACGAAACATTATACACGCATTTAAGTTTATGAACTGATAAAATATGACTACAAGTTTAGTTGACTAGGTAGACATGCATGCATCCCGCACTCGCTTTTTTCGGTTAATATATTGAATCTTATAATGTGAACATTTAATTTGTTATACACCCTTGTAAATTTTATAGAGAGAGGTTTTCTGGCCTGGATCACGGTAATGCATATATTTGAGTAATAGAAACATTAAATTTAATTTGGTTATTAGTGATCAATAGGAACAGAGCATGCTGTTACGTTACGTGCCTGGTCTATGGACATTAATTCTTGTTGAAATGTTGATAATACTTAGGTAGTTCACTGTCACAGTAATTGCGTCTTTCATTAATGGTATATTTGTATATGCTGCTTTCTAATTCCTCAGAATTATCAGCCTTAGCTTGTTGTTGTCAAATTCACTTAATTTTTCCTATGCATGCCTTCCAACTCTTGATACCAACACTAAATCACTATCTTGAGAATTGCTTTGGATAAAATATAACAGCTCTGAATTTGTTGTTATTAGGTTTTAGATTCGTTTGGGCCGGTTTCAAGCTTGTAATAAGACATGAATTGATGCTCATTGAATGATTGCAATTGCTCCATATTAAATACTATGTCATTGCACCGAGAACATCAATTCTAGCAAATATAATAAATGTTTTTTTTTTTAATTGAAATATCAAATCAAATTTGTGGGTTTGCATCTAAAAAGTTCTATAGTTACTCTTCAAGTATACAAGTAATTAATCTCTCAAAATTTGTGATAAATTCTTATAATGAGAGCACCTTCGGGTGAGAGAATTGCAATACGCTAGCCCCATTCGAGCCCGCAACAAAAATTGGGTCACTGGGCCGCCGAAGGCAATTTCAGTTCGGCCCGAACCAAAATTATGTCAGGGTGGGCTGGTTTTGATTCTCTACCTACACAAAATTTAAATGAAATTGATATAAGCAAACTCGTAGTCGTAGTCAATAATTATGCCTTAAGTTATAATTCGTCAAACTAGAACAAAATTAAAAGGGAATGAAAAGAATTCTCAAACTTTTGTTTAACATGTAAGTGATCATTCGAGCAATTATTGAAGTTAAATCTCTGAGAGCACCCACCAGACGGACGGTGGGTGGAGACAGGGCGGAGGTGATGAAGGTAGGGTGCTCACCGTTGGCACCCTACATAGGGCGGATGGATGCAAGGGTGCAAATGCACCCTGCCCGGCGCTCGTGCTCAACTCCAATTCAATCCCCCATGATGCACATAAATTTGACACGTGGCATATTTTTTATTTTATTTTTATTTTTTTAATTTATGTAAAATAATACTAATAAAAAATACTTCACCCTAGGCTTAAAACTCTATCATTGTAAATTATTTGCACCCTAGGGCAGAATTCACTACTCAACTATTGGATTCCACCAGATACTAATAAAAAAATACTCCACCCTAGAGCTCAAATATCCATTGTTGTACATGCTCTTATAAGTCGCGTGGAGCTTAGAAAAGTCATAAAATAATTCAATTGAACACATCATCAGGCCTGTTATTCAATGTTGAAAATTCGGTACCTGTATTATAAGTTTGTATATGCTGCTTTCTAATTCCTCAGAATTGTAAGTCCTAGGCTAGATATGACAAAACACAAAAGTTAGTCAAAACTGAAAATTTCAGAACCAGATTTCTCCCAAACTTGAAAGATGAGAAACCCTAGCTCAATGGATCACAATATTCTAGTTTCGATCTGAAAACTCTGCCAAGAAGAACGGTAACGACTCTCTCAAAGAACTCCAAATTACTCCTAAATTCGCTGATGGATTGCTCAATGAGAAATTTATCGTCCTAGTCGTCGTTTTTATTCATCGAGAAGGCCACTGGGAACCGCCGGAATTTCGTTGAAAACGGCCGCCTTCTATCCACGCCGCCTCCGCGTCTCTACTCATTTCCTAGGTTATCTCTGTATTCACGACCAGGGGTGAAGCCAAATTTTTTTTTTAAGATTTTTTTATTAATAATAAAGATTTCATGTCAGATTTTTAAATATGTATTTACAAATACACAATCAAAATGTTAGAATACCCAATAATAATTACTACTATAAAACTTTCTCAAACTATACAATTATATAGTATAAATTATATAACGAAATATAGATATTGAAGACTACATGACATATTCAATTGCAAATTCTAAGCTATGGATATATGTATTTTCATGACATAACTCCACTTTTAGGAAGAGATTCATTTTTTTTTTTTTGGAGAAAATAGAACGATATAAGAGAACTCTATTCACCTAAACCGGTAAAACTATTTATTGTAATCCGCATATATGTCTTGTTACTTATAGAAAGAATGATTAAAGCAAATTGTAACGGAAAGTAAAAAAAAAAAAGGAAGAGACGACACAATCAAAATGTACAATAAATAGAGATGAAGAGCGAAAATGTTATGCTGTATGACCTGGGCGACCGCCGAGGCCCCCCGAGTACTAGCTCCGTCTCTATTTACGCCACCGTGAATTGCCAGAGTTGTCGTGCAAACAGCCAGTACGTGGTCTCAAAGTTTATGACCAAGAACCCCAATTTATGTTGCAGAAATTTGAGTTTGCCTTGTTTTTACGATAATCATACATAATATGAAATCCTAACATGATTTTTTTGGAGAAAGCCTAAGATTTTTTGGAGTAATCAATAATTACCCTATTATAATCTTTTAGATTAAAAAAAATGAATTAGATAAAAAGAAATCTGAAACAACCAACATTTATAGATCTAAATAAATAAAGGATTCGGCACCTAAGTTAGGTTCTCATTGGCAACGAGCAAGTGAATTAATTGATTTATTATATAATTAAGTTGGTTGAGAATTGAGTATTGCAATGTGAAACAAGATAGGTAAGAGCTGTATTGCATGTGTGGATGGGATGCCATAAAATTGGGTATATGTCTAATTCCATTACAAATACTAATTCTGCATTTGCATCTTCTACACAACCAAATTCACCCATGTGCACATTAATCAACGAACCTCACATTTAATCCCACACTTCGCTTTCTTTAATATAATCTCACTATAGTTATTAAGTAACATATAGCTGTAACATGATGTATATAGTTTATAATGTTTCATATGTATATGGCTTTTAAAAAATCAAGAAAATAGAATAATTCGCTCGGGCTGAAATTAATCAACTCACGATCCCTCAAGATCGCAACAGCTCTGCATAGAGCAGCTGGTTCCACGTGTCGGGAACTCCGGCGAGGCACCAATGGGTGCAGTCCATTCCCCCTAGCTTGTTGTACTTGCTCGGATGTCCATCTTTTCTTAGCTGAGATAAAGTTGTGATATCCAACAAACGAATTGGCATTGATGTTGCTGCTGATGTTTTTCCACTTAGAACTGATTTCAATACTTTTGATGCCAACGGCTCTCCTGCTGGATACGTTGATCCACTCAACGGTGTCGTTTCCTTTGAGCAGTCTTTCACTCCACTCTCGTGCCATTCTTCTCCACTAATTGAGATAGAGAGAGAGAAAGAGAGAGAGATTAGTTTGAGACGTCATGTTTGAATGTTAGGTAACAATAGAGTCTTATGTGAAATAGACTAATAAGTCAAAATTTATAAGACGGGCAAGATTCAGATTTAAATTACAATTATGTCATTGGTTCTGAATTTTGACCCATCTCACATATTTTGAGCAGTGACTATCGAGAGATAAAATTACTTGTAATGTGATGGGGAGATTCCTTGGAAGAAAACTTGGGTTTTGGAAGGATTTAGATTTGAGTCGGCCAATTTTTCCATGTGGTTAGACCTCTACGAAATGCCTCCATGCGGTCCATGTCTTTCACTATCTTCCCTTCACTTTCAATATAATCCCACCTGCAATTAAACGTTATATTATGAATTGCATAGTTAATTACCCTCTATTTTGCCGCGTTAAATTTTATTAATTATAACTAAAAAAAAATGAAAGCATTTCAAAAGTTTGTGATAATTAGAAATGGTGTAATATATAAGATCTTTCTAAGCATTTCAAAAGTTAGTGATAATTAGAAATGGTGTAATATATAAGATCTTTCTAATTAGCAATAACTGTCAAGCCAAATTCAATTAGTATGAAAATATGATTCTGCCACTGTTCAACATTAATCAAGTATTAAATTATCAGTCGAATGTACAGAGACAGCTCAACTAAATATGTACAAATACAGTACTTATATTAATTACCATATACTATGATTATGTGTCAATATATCCACAATAGCTATCGTAAAGAATGAATCCTAGACGTAATCTCACTATAATTAATTAAATTTGTCTTAATATGAGTCGTGGAAAAAGAATTATTGATTACTATGAAATTATTGATTAATAGTAGTATTAATTAAATAATAATTACTATTCCATCTTCCATCTTGGTTCGAAAACTAAATTAAAATAATGAGCAAACTTACGGTTGTTTAGGGCCTCTGCGATACCACCAAAGCCATGTGTTGAAGATTAAGACATCGGCCTGCTTCCATGTCTCTCCATCTGCATCCTTAATCGAATCCAGCTTCAAAACTCGACCAATTTTCTCATTTTCGATGTCTACTAAATAATGCGAAAGGAATACTGTAACTGAAACTCCATGTGCCTGCATTATTACATTAACTAAATCATAAATATATTCGTCTAGTCTTCATCACATGCAGATAATATTAAATCGAAGACAAATTCAATTAATTCTCAAATGAACACTTTACAACGAAGACAATAGTCTTCGATGTGGTCTGTCGTTAGCTCTACGGATTAATATTTTCCGTCTCTAAACACGTTATTTTTACAGGGATTTAGTGATATAAAGTTATACCACGTCAATTATATAGTATATGATATATACACCCAACTCGCTCTGTATTAAAAAAATAAATAAATTAATGTTCTAACATCGTTATTTAGGGACGGATTCAAGATATGTACATGTTACATGAACTAATAAAACAGTACACATCGTGAAATAATTAAAGGCTAGCTACGTAGTAGGTACCTCAAATTTAACGGTCGAGATTGGATGATTTAGGGTCGAGTTATTTACGGTCTCGACAACTTTGAAGGGCGTCATCCCAGCTTGACTAAGCAGGCAAACAAGTGATTGCATATGATTTTCACTCACGGAATCCCCAACAAACATAATCTTTTTACCCTTCATCCTCCTCAGAAAATCTCCCCCATCAAATCTAGAAAGAAAAATAACACTATATATATAATCCCACATACATACATTTTCAAATCAAATCTTGACTAAGGTAAATAATAAAAGAAGACATACTTGGGCAAATTGCAGGCATTAGGTTGCCATCTATACTTGAGAAACTGACGATCAGGGCGGCCGTATTTGAGGCAGTTGAATTCCCCACGAATTGAAGAACATTTAGAGGAATCGAAAAGTGGGTAAGATTCATCATAAACCCATTTTCCTTCATAAAGATTGCAGCTTTTCTGCTTCTGTTGCAGAAGTACTGGAGCACCATTTGACGTTGAAACCATGCACATACATACAATAATATTAAAGACACAGTTTCTGAGTTTTCCTATGTTCATGATTAATAAATTTGCTGTGTTCTCTTTCTTTGTGATTGGGGGTGGGGTGGGGTGGGGGGGGTGGGGGAGAGGAGATGGTTTTAGAGGAGGTTTCACCTGTGTTATTATAAGACAGCAGGATATCATAAATGGCAAGTCAAATATTACAAGAAATTGCTTCCATTTATTTTTGGTATAATTGGAGTAATTATTATGTGATCTCATACAGATTGAACGGATTATTGGATTTATAAATTATGATGTTTGCTTTTGTAAATATATGCACAAAATATGAAATGTGATCCAGCGCGCAAGATGGCAATTTTATGCTTTTTTGAAAGTTTACAGTATTAATTTAGATCTCATTTGCATGCAGTAAACTCGATGCGGATCTAGAAAGTTAGGGGAGATTTTGATTATTTATATAGTGAATTTCCCAAGATTTAAAGTAGTCACTAATCTTTTTTTAGGAATTTAATAAAAATAAGTTCCTTTTTTTGTGATTAATTGCTAATGTGTTACGAGCACACATTAAAGTGAAGCCTCCATATCGGTGCGTGATTAGTAATTTTTTAACTAGTTTATTTTATTATTAACTTTTTACTGGCTGATTATTATAAAAAACATCACCTGCCGTATTTTTAATAACATTTTAATTAACATATTAACGAGTGCTGGATATTACATATTTTTGTGATGTATGGAGTATTTTAAAGTGTACACGATATTGCATGTAATTGTTAACAAAGTGATGTGTTGGCATGATAACATGTTAGAATAGTGGGGCATGTTACTTAAAGATAGGAGCGGCTCCCTTTTTCTTGGAAGTTGCTTAAACAATAGCAATTCCTGCCCTTCATTTCATTAACTCCATTTAACCGGACACGAATGTTAAGAAAATTAGTGGACAATGATGCAATTACAAAGATAAAATAACTTTTTGAGAATATTTTTAACAAATCAAGTAAAAGAGAGAAGAGAGTTAATAGCTTTTTTGAAGCATATATGGAAATTTATGAAGTATAGTGTATAGTGGAGTTTATGTTTATGTATGTTGTAGTTTCCATATTTATAAATAGACTTAATGAAATGAATAGCCCAAATAAGGAAGATGAGCTTATTGAAATGAATTGGAGGGAGTAGTACTTTTTCCTTCAAAAAAACGTACATTTCTATTCATATAGCTAAAAAAATACTCCCAGCATCCCCAAAATAACTTCCTATGAGAAAGTGCACGGAATTTAAGAAAGAGTTAGTATATTGCTAGTGCATGTTTGGTACCCTAGTTAGGATATGCAAAGATAAATAATCTTAAGATAGTTTATCTTAGTTTGTTAGATAATTAAACTATCATAGTTGTTTGATAAGCTAGATAAAAATTTCAGACTAAAAATTTCATTGTTTGGTATGTTATTTTAAATCTAAGATTAACTTTGAAAGTTCCATACGTACCCCTAACCTAATAAAAAAATTACAAATCGGACCTAATATGAAAGAGTGAGAGTTTTTATTATATCTCTGTTTAGATCAAATTCTTCGCCGGCAGCCCCTTCTTCTTCCACCGCCACCGCCACCGCCCATTCTTGGCACTCTCCATCTCCCCCTTACTAACACCAGTACTATTCTCCAAGAAGTGATCATCGGAATCATAGTTGAGATTGGAACCATCAATGCTCAAATTCTCCAAATTATCCCTGCTACTACTTAATTTCCTCTTCCTCTGATCATGACTCATCATCATCATGTGATCCTCCAAACTAATCAGATTCCTCTCTAAGCTCAAGCATCTCAAATTACTCCCAAGATTCTTCCTAAGCGCAGCCCTCTTTTTAAAGAGGGTTGGCTGAGATCCTATTGATCCAAAATTATGATCAAGCGGCTTAAGAATTTTGGATCAGTTGAACGAAGAAGAAATCCTCACCATCGCCCTCCCCAACGACAGCTCTCCTCCGCCGCCGCCAACACCTCTATATAAACACGATCCAATTCTCCTATTTTTTCTCCAAATTCTCTTTCACTGTCACTGATTTGTGCTCAACCACTATCCAAATCGTGAATTTCTCACCAAATTTAATCTGCTCCATCCCTGTGATTCTTCCCTCCCTCTGCATCCAATATGTTCTCTCCGACTCCGGCACCGTCGGCATCAACTACGACAGCATCGCCAAAAACCTCCCCTCCCCGGCCCAAGCTGTACAACTCCTCAAAGCACATGCTATAATCAAAGTGAAGCTCTACGACACCGACTCTGCCGTCCTCACCGCCTTCTCCGGCTCCGGCATCTCCCTCACCGTCACCCTTCCCAACGAGCAGCTCTCCTCCGCCGCCACCAACACCTCCCCTACCGACTCCTGGGTCCAGTCAAAAAAGGTATAATGGCCTTCACGATGGAACTGTTGAGTAGAGATAAATAATCTCACCAAGTTGGAGAGATAATCTATCTAGGCCCAACAGTAGTTTATCCATCGGGCTTTATCTTCCAACGGGCTTGTGAGATAATCTATCTAGCCTACCAAACGCCTGATAAATATAGATAAGTTAACTTATCTTGGTATATCTAGGCTACCAAACGGGAACTTAGTGGATAAATGGTCCACATTTAGTGTAGTGTGGTGAGTAGATATAAAATTGGTATTTAGGTAAATAAGTTTATAAAGTAAAGATAAGTAGGATAATTTGTTGTCCAAAATTAGGTAAAAAGTAAGTTTTTGATTGACCAAAAAAGAATTAGTAACTTTTCTTCTAGATGAATCAATCTTATTCCATTCCAATTTTTTCCCGATACCCTCAAGGAAAATAAAATATCAAATTGGATGGATCTCAAATTGACGGTTAGTGTAAACTTTTATCCATGCAGTTATGCACGCTTCGAATAGGAATCAATAATCTGGATATTATTTTTGTGGACGGAGAAAATACTATAAATATTTATTTACTTTATTAATATCAAAAATAGGAATTCTCATATAATCATTGAATATAATTTTAAACTTCAAAAGGTAAGTTACTCCCTCAGTCCTGGTATTAATGGCTCATTTTCTTTCGACACGGAGACTCAGTGGGGTGTATTGGATGTAGATTATGTGGGATTTTAGTGGACTTTAAAAGTTTGGGTGTATTCAATCCAAACTTTTAAAAGTCCATTAAAATCTGGGGGTATTGGATGTGGATTTCAACCAGGATTTTAGAAATCCTTTAAAATCCAAATGTATTAGATATGGATTTTACAAAGTCTATAGAAATCCTGGTGTATTCAACATTCCATGGACTTTGAACTCCATGGATTTCGTAAAATTCATTTCAAAAAAATACAAATGATGAAATCCACTCGATATCGACCGGATTTCCAAAATCCATGTGTTCCTCAGTGCCGGGTGAGCAACCGTGGTCGCTGGGCGTTTCCAGCGTAGGGTGGTAACCCGCGGTCGCTGGGAATTCATCCCTCGCTGAGAACCAGCGGTCGTCCGCTTCCAGCGAGGGCTGGGTTCCAGCGACCGTTGGATACGTTGAGCGCTCGCTGGAATGCAACGAGCGCTGGGACAATGGATTTCAAATCCAACAAAGTCCATAAAAATCCACCTGAAATCCACCCCAAATCCCACAAACTCCAGCCCCAAATCCCCCGAAATCCACCACAAATCCATGATTTCCCAAATCTATGGACTTTTTAAAGTTTATTAAAATCCATTAGAATCCATATTGAATACACCCCCCTAAGAAGAAGGAACTTAGGGATGAAAAGGTGATGTCCCACATGCTCAGTGTAATTTTATAAAATATTTAATTCTTGTTAATAAAGAGATTTATATGTTAATAAAGTATTTTATAGGTCCACAAAGTGATTTTAAATAAGGAAGTAGGAAGAGAAAGAGTGAATTGTCATGTTTAGGTAAGGATATTGAATAATTATGAAATTTAATTAGGTTTAATTTAGTCCAAAAGAGAAACTAACCATCAATAACATAGCACCCAAAAATAAAAAATAGATGATCAATACCGAAATAGAGGGAGTAGTATCATATCAGACTAGATATTAATAATGCCTCAATTTTATATGTAGCAATTTCTTAGTCTTCTTTTCTTGAAAAATAAGGCTTGATTTCTTCTCATAAAGGGTTTACCAAGTGCACGCCAAAGATAATGGCTGTGGATTTTTACGAATTAAAAAAAAATAAGCAAGAAAATATTAGAATGTAGTTATTTATTTTTTCATCCGCCTTTGAGAATATACATTTTATATTTATAAATACTATTGTTACAAGGTTATCACCGACACTCTTTGGCACTCAAGTATATGAGGCTCACAAATTTATGCACGAATCAAAGTTCATACGCAGCGGAATCAAACATCATGAACCACGAAAGCAAACAGACACATTTACGGGCAGCTCACCCAATCTTTTATTAATTTCCCACAAATCAATACAAGGATCTACTCTCAAGCTTGTACACATAATTCTCTATGGCTTCATTGCCTTAGATGCAGAATATAAACGTGAAGGACATCCCCCTTCACTAGGAAAAACCGTCCACTAGGTTGCAAGTAACCGACTTGGTAGTTTTGTGCCCCACTACTCAATCCAGCCAATCAGCATGCGGGTAGTTGGCTCCGAGCAACTGCCCCACGCCACTCTCTCGCATCAGCCATGCATCGAATCCCAGCAGCAGCAATTTCCCATGCTTTCATTTTCTTGCATCCTTCGAACTTGGCCCAAGCGCGCATCGCCCGTGCCAACATGTGTTGGCCCCCGGCATCGGGACCTATCCACAAATCCCTCATGTCTCGATCTGACTCGTGCCACCGACCTTCTCCTTTGCAACATCGACCAACTTTGTGCCATCCTTGCATGCATCCGAGCTAGAATTCCCTAACACAAGAATTCTACTCGTCTTGCATCAAGTCTTCATGAACGCCTCCGAGCCACGACTTACCTCAGCCCTCGTCTGAGCCCCACATTAATCTCCCGACACATCGAACACGCATAACTCATGCTCGACTAGGATTCACTATCTTTCGCTTGTGCTAACATAGCACCAAGCCCACATGCCTTGCCCACGCATCTAGCCCTCGACCTAATTCGGCCACACCATCTTTCACGTGCCCCATTTTATATGTTAACAGAGCATAACCCCTGGTGGCAGCACTAAACACTAAAAGGATTGCGGAATAATAACTTTTCTCTGGGCACCATGACTCGATCCAGACCAGCTTAAATGAATTCTCACCATGCCCAATGCCCTATCTTTGAGATTGTCCCGAGCCATCTTTTGCTACCAAGTAAACCTCACAGAATAGCATCATTTCCAAGCCTTAGCTCACAACACGTTCCGAACTCCCCCGACACCTGATGTCGGTGAACCAGCCCCGACACTCGTCCGAGCCAAACTTAAGTCACCCAAATTCTACTCGAGCCAAAGTGTTTATCATCTCCACTTGGTCGAGCAAACCTAACTCATTCAGCTCATCCGGACATGCCATCATCCAAAACTCGCATCGAGTCATCGCGACCCGATGCTGCCCGTGTCATGGTGCAGGAGCTATCTAAGGGGCTAACAACTATCCATTACATTTTATTTACCTATATTACCCTTAATATTTTAACTTATTTATAAAAAAAAAAAATACTACTATACTCGCACAATAAGAGACCGCCATTAATTCATTCGAAATGCACTCCACTAAACTTCTCAAAAATTAAAACCGGTATATACTCCCTCCGTCCAATGTTTGTCTACCTAGTGTGGGTGTGGCACGGGTTTTAAGAAAACTGATAAAGTAGGAGAGAGAAGGAATAAAGGTGTTTTTAAGGGGTATTGTTAATCAATGCTTTTTGGTTGTTAATTTTTTATTAAGAAAAGCTGCCAAGGCTTTAGTTGTGTAGTGATTAATTCCTTGCATTCACAATAAAACTCGTACTTAGTCGAATTTTTAATTACTCGAATTTTTTTTACAGTGTGTATTAACTGTATTTTATGCACAACTTTTTTTTTTCCTGCACAGCCTTGAATTAAAAAAACAGCAACAAAACACTGTATTGAATGCAGCCATGCATAAGGATTCGAAAAAAAAAATGGAAGGCATCAGTGAGATGAAATTTGGAGGCAAAAAAAGGAGCCAAATTTGGTTTCATTGAATAAACAATCAATATAAGTACAATGATTTTATCCACATGTTTTTGGAGGGAATTTTGAATCTAACTTTCTACCCTCCTAAATCCTCCATAAATACAGCTATTGAATGCATTTTCCAGCATTCATTACAGCCAAAACTATAAACTACAAATAGAAAGCAGAAATGAGAGAGAGAAAAACTGCACGAAGGGATCTCACTGATCAACAACAAAACAGCGTAGCTCAGTTCCTTCTTCAAAGAAGCAAAGCTGGAAAACTGGATTATGGAGCAAAAAAGGCTGCTGCAGACGAGTTCCACCTTTCATTGAAGACAATATGGACTATTTGGAGTAGGGCAGCTGCGTAGCAAGCCATGGGGCTTCCTATTTCAGTTAAAACCATGAAAAGGGGGTCAGTGCACAAGAAAACAAAGCCACATGATGCAGAAAAGGTAAAAAACCTCTCAGTCCTGCAGAGGTCATCATTGAGGGTTATGTCATCACATCTTGGTTTAAGTAAGAGCCAAGTTCATATTTGGTTGAAAGAGAGCAAGCTCAAGCCACATACCAATGCTATTAAACCATTTCTTACCCCCCAAAAATGTTGTGCAGACTAAATTGGAGTATTAGTCAACTAGGAAGCATCATTAAGGGTGGAAAGGTCAAGTTTCAGACCATGTACAACGCAGTACATATAGATGAGAAATGGTTTTACCTCTCAAAAATCAAAGATAGATACTACCTTGATGCAGATGAAGTGGAGCCACATAGGACATGCAAGTCAAAGAGATTCATCCAAAAAATCATGTTCAACTCTACAGTTTCAAGGCCAATCATAGAAGGAGATGGAACTGTCATATTTGATGGGAAATTTGGAATATTCCCATTCATCATAAGGGAGCAGCTCAAAGAGCATCAAAGAACAGACCCAAGGGTACAGTTGAGACCAAAGCAATGAATCAAGTTACAAGACCAGATGTGAAAGAGCAACTACTAAATCAGGTTATTTGCAGGCACAAGAATCAAGTGTAGTATCTGAATTCGCAGCAACCAACATGCATGTGTGCAATCACATAAACTGCATATGAAGCATAGCAATCACTGCATCAGCAGAAACATTTGCATCATTTGCATGCACAAGAATCAAGTGTAGTATCTGAATTTGTAGCAACCAACATGCATGTGTGCAATCACATAAACTGCATATGGAAGCATAGCAATCACTGCATCAGCAGACATACTTGCATCATTTGCATGCACAAGAATCCAGTGTAGTATTTTGAATTTACAGCAACCAACATGCATCATAAACATATGAATCACAGACCATAATTTGGACAAAAAAGACAGAGAGCATCATTTGCATCAACAAAAGCAGAGAGCATCATTTAGTTGTGTTAGAATCAAGTGTAGTATCTGAATTTGCAGTGCCACTATGAATTAAACATCAAGTTTGCTCACTTATTTGCAGATGGTGCCAACCATAAAAGCTAAGTGGCCATCCTTGTCTAAGCAAATACATATACATCCAGCAAGATAATGCCAAACCCCACATTCTAGATAGTGATCCAGACTTTCAAGCGATTGCAAGATCAGATGGATTCCATTTTTGAACTAATTTGCCAACCTCCAAACAGGTCCAGACACTAATGTGAGATGATTTAGGTTTTTTTAGAAGCATTCAAACACTCAAAGATCAGAAACCAACTAGCAATGTTGATGAATTACTGCATATGTGTGAAGGAAGCATATGATAATTTACCCAGCAGACAAGTTTAAACAAAATATTCCTTACACTGCAAAGCTGCTATGAAGAGATAATGAGGGTGAAGGGAGGTAACAACTACAAAAATTCCTCATAGGGGCAAAGATAGCATGCAAAGGCAAGGGGTGCTACCACAGGTTTTTGAGGTTGATGAAGAACTTGTTAGAGCCAGCATGGAGTACTTAAACTTGCATGAAAATGTAGAAGACAGATTCTACAATCTAGATGAAATAGCAACCGCATTGGAGCAAGCACATATAGAGGACTGAAGGCAGCAGGAGCACAAAGGTGTGTGCATATGGTTTACAGGAACAAACAATGTGACTGTTTTTGTTTTTTGAATTGTTTGGAATGTAAACCAAAACAATTTGCTGCAATATTTCAGTTCCTCATTTTGTATAATTCCTCATATTGCATGTCAATTAGGGATATGGTACATCCACAAGCAGGAAGCACAACATGTAATCAGATCAAGTTGTCTCAGCAAGCAAATTTGCATCATTGACTTAGCATTCAAGCCTCTAATAGTACCTCCTAAACTAGGGAGGTAATCACCTAGTGGTGGCACAAATTAAAGGCAAAGATGAAGAGTAGTATCTAGATGCATTTCAGTCAAGTAGTATCATCATGAAGCACCAGGAACATAGAGCATCAAATCATAGGTAAGGCATCAAATCAAGATTAATATCTGTAGAGCATTCATAAAGCATCAACAGAGATGAAATAGCATCAATATGCACAGCAACAAGCCAATGTTAAGCGGCAGCAAGATCACAAAGCATCAACAATCATACACTGAAATCATACAGTACATTATCATAAAGCATCAGCAATCATACCATTTGCATCATATGCACAGCAAGAAGCATCAAATAAGGCAGCAAAATCATAGCTAAGGCATCACCAACCATCCCAACAAATTCACCAGGATCATAACACATCAAAAATCACAAATAAGGCATCACCAGCCATCCCCCATAAATAAGAAATGAATACCTAATATACAGTTACATAGAACCGGGCAAATCCGATTCAGAATCTTCACGAATTTCCCATTTTTCGTTGGCCAAGCAGTGATTTGATATACATCGAGGGTGGCATCACCACGAGGGAAGGGCATCTCCAAGCAGACATCGGGACCTCAGATTTACCAAGCGGGACCGCATCAGAGAGTGATTCATCGCCGCCGGTGGGCATCGGCATCTCAGAAGAAGCGAGCGGGATGACATCAGACACAGCATCATCGCCGCCGGTCGTCATCGGCATCTCAGAGCCGCCGGTCACCAAAGGCATCTCAGAGAGAGGCAAATCTCACATAATCTCCGATTTTGGGGAGATTGTTGGAGGATTCATACCCATATGGGCGAGGTAGATCAGAAACATCGGACCGGATTCATCTCCCAATCCGTGAATAAGGGGGGGGAGGGGTTTTGTACCCTTCTGGGCGGGGTAATTCCTCCTACAAAGAAGATGGAGGAGATTCAGAATTCATGGAGATCGAGTGACTGCACCGTCTAGGGTTTGGAGAAGAGTGAGAGAGAGAGTGAGCTGCGGCGTCGAGAGGGAATGAGAGAGTGTAGGGTTTCAGAGTGAATTGGGAAAAAACACAATCGATAATATTGGGTTTGGGGGTGGGTGTTGTTAATTTGGGCTGGGGTGGGTGTAATTGGGTATGATTTAATTAGTGACTTAATTAGGTTTTTAATTAGATTGGATTTGGTGTTAATTGTGGGCCCAGAGTGGCAATTAGTGGTAAATATTGTGAAGGGATGAGGGTGTATGTATAAATGAGTTAAACTAGATAGATATAATTTGGACAGAAAAAAAGGGTAAGTGGATAGACATAACTTGGACGGAGGAAGTATTAATTTTCAAAATATAAAAATTAATCAACTAGGTCCAATCTAACAGATGTTAATTGAAACTAATTTGATAAAGATGCGCGCGTTTTATGTTCCATTTTCTCAGCAGCAGCTGCTTAGATTCGCTTACACGTATTTTGCTGCTAATTTCATTGTTTGGTTGCAAGTAGCAAGGCATATATATGATTTAAAGGGTTAATTGCTTCGGATCACTGTTAATAGCAGAAATTATCAATTTTTGGATTTTCTCTTCGGTGGTATCAATTTAAAATGTCTTGAATTTTAGGGTTGCTGTTTCCCAATTTAGGGAGCACAAAATTTTGGATGTTATTTGTAAATGTTTGCTTGGAAATGTAGAGATTTGGAGAAACTTGAATATGCTATGGCCGAAAGGGAAATACCCAAAACGCTTTCTATCACACTGGATTATTTTGAGATATTGTGCAAATAATTCTCTAATTTGTAAGAAAACAACTGTGATTTCCAAGTTTCAGTATTTCCTTCGTGTTTATATGGTCGCTCGTATCAGGCATTTCTTGTAGTTATTTGTAAAAGTATATGTATTTGGCTTAGGGTTATATGCTGTTAGTTAGTTGTTAATCGTGCATTTACCATTTTGGCATTGTTGGAATTTGTTGTTGCTGCTTGATGGAGACTAATTTCCTGACATATAGCTTAGTTTGATGTTCTTACTTCTACATCAATAAGTATTTATATTGTCACTCGTATGAGGTGTTTCGTGTAATTATTTGTTAGAACATATGTATTTGGTTTATGGTTATACTTAACGCAGCAAGTGTAGTTGTTAATCATGCATTTACCACTTTGGCATTGTTGGACTTAGTTGTCGCTGGAGATTAATTTCCTAATATTTAGCTTTGTTCGATGTTCTTACCTGTACATCAATAAGTGCTTGCTTAAATAACATACGCGTAGTTTCAATTTATGCATTCAGAGAATAAACTACTGCTGAAGAAAATAAAGACTGACTTGATTGCACCCTGAATTGAAACACAAGTAATCATCAACTTCACTATGCTTCTTTCTGTGTCTTTTCTAAAACAGTCGGTGTTTTTGACATTAGCCTTGATTAAAAAGTTTATTTTCGGGAGCATAAAATGAGAATGTCTTGTAATTATGACATTTAATGTATCGGCTACGCTTTGTTGGTTTTACATGATGATGTTGTATATTAACTAACTGTGTCTCTGGCGGAGTTAATGTTTGCTTGTTGGCGCTACTCTTTCAAATGCTTCTACCAACAATGCAACTTTTCTCTGGCTAGAATTACCAACTTTTGTGATTGCATGTCTGAGTGCATAATCTACCATCCATTCATCAGCATCTTTCCTTGCATCCAGTTCTTGATGCCTCAGGTTAACTTTTTCTGCTTCTGGTTCAGGTTCCAGAGGCAAGAGCTGTAGTCCACGTGGATTGAAGCTTCTCGGGTCATCATATTCTTGGTTAGACTTCTTGCATTTGGCTGTAGCTCGTGTTGAACTTTTGTCTTCAGTTTCTGGTATTATTGTGTTTCTGGAATTCAATTCATGAACTACCATGCATTTACCTTCATTGGAGTTTAGCCTAGAATCCCCTGTGTGAAACTTGTTAGTTAAATCCTTAGTGCTCACTCGATTGAAGCTATCTGCTTGATAGCACTCGTTCTCCACGTGGTCCTGGAGTTTTTTAAATTTTGTTGGTGTTATTAATCAATAAGCAATTGGCTTCAACATAATAAGTTTGGTTTGATACCTGATCATGTTTAATGGCTTTGCACATGGTACCATCAACTGAAGTTGTCACTTCCTCAACAGGGCCGGATGCTTGGTTTCGTATCTCTGTAGTTGCATCTTCATTTGGAAGAGATTTGTCCTTTAGATTATGTTCCTCTCTGTCCATAGCATTGCAACACACTGTTGTATCGCCACTTTGAGGACCTATGCTCGGGGTCTGATTGCATTTAAACGAGGAATCATCCTTAACTGCAGTAGCTGCTTCCGGCCCTGGAACCGGAACCGAAACGGGTACTAAAGTCTTGTTACTGCACAAACGCTCCAGATAATTGCCCCAGTTGTTACTGACAAACAGTGTGTCTGAGTTTAAACTCTCTTCATCAAGGGACTCTTGTGATACTTCATCCACAGAAATTTCATCGAAGAAACAGCCAATTCCTTCATCTGATTTGGGTATTATATCAGCACAGGTGCTAGTTTCTTTCTCCATCTTGAGGGTGCATTCGTAATCACCCTCAAGACGAGTATGAGAGTGCTGACTATTCTTCTCTCCACCATTTGAAGAGACTGGTTGTTCCTCTCTGCCTATGATCTCAGCACAATTTGGGCCGCCTCCAGTAGGCATTGCTGTTGGCGATTCACATCTCTGCTTTTTGCTTCTCTGTGGTTTGAGCGTCCGCCTCCTTGCTGATACGAAGCTCTTCAAAGGAGGCAAAAGAGCAAGAAGATGGCCATTGCAAGAACAGTAACTGTATCTGCATACCTTCACAGCCGCGGTCCGCTGTGATCCGGGGTTTCGCTTGAGGTAATCAGGATATTTACTACCTTTCAAAGTTGAGGAACACGTTGCTCATCCGACGTGTGGATTTCCATGTGTGGTACCTTTTGTTACTGATGTTCTATCTGGTCTAGAGCTAGCAGTTTTCATAACTGTTACATTCTTGCTTGAATTCAAGCAAATATTTGGGGAATTTGTTGAGCCTTTCCTATGCAAACTTGAAGTATGAGGATTAGTTTGAGGGCTCTTTGTACTCACCTTTGATTGTTCTCTTCTTGCATCAGCACCGGTGGTCAACTTCATGTAATTTGGCGTTGGAAGAGCAAGCAGAGGGGCCGTATTCGGTCCCGATTTCTTTGTCGTCTTCGTCATCTTGATCAAACCTAGTTGTTGGCTAGCTTTTGTTTGAGAGGAAACGTAGCACAGAAGCATGCATGGGATGGGAATTGAGGTTGGTTTGCTTTTCATGCAACGGAAGAAAAGTTAAGAAGAGAAAGGTGGTTTCCCTTTCGGTTTTCTTTTCTTTTCTTTCAATTATTCCAAGATTCAATCCTTGATAAATCATAAACGTGTTGCATACATCTTGTGTGCTTGATTTGTATAACAAGCAAGCAAAATACCTCTGATAACTTACAGTCGGATAGAATACAATCTAATCAAAATTTGATATTAAATACCATAATCCATATCTAATATTAAAATCTTATCTTCAGATCTTCATTCAATATTTTTTTTTTATGGCAAATACCATCGATTTTTTTTATTTCAATTTTTTTTTCGATTTTTTTAATTTCAGTTTTTTTTAATACACATTTTTTCCCTCCTTTTTTTTTGTTTGCCTCTTCGTTTTTGCCGAAGGCCTCAGAGCGAGCCGAAAAAATTCAAATTATGGCCCGACCATTATCCTTATATTAGTAATTGGAGCGAAAGTGGAGCCGTAAAAAATTCTAAAAATTAAAATATATATGGGATGGTTATAATATAAATGATTTCCCATGTGTTAAAGTAAAAATCATTATAAACCATCAATTAGGTCAATTTGTATGGTTCAGATCAAACAAGGATATGGTTGTTTAATTGCATAATTAAGTAATTCTTTCTTTCTATAGGCTAAATCAGTAAATTTATTTATTCTCACCTTTAGTTTTGAGCTATTATTTAGGGATAAGACAAACTGTTCAAAAAATATAGCTCCAAAAATCAAATCGTGCAATCTTAGAATTTACATAAAAAGGAAGAAATAAAATTAATCTTAGAATTTACATAAAAAAGAAGAAATAAAATTAATATTACAATCGCAAAGGTATATAGAGAGAAGAAGAACACCATTCTTTTTTTTTATGGGATGTTAAAAAAATTTGACCATTGTACGACTACCATAACACCAAACCATTCGAAATTCTTATGGTGTTGCTTATTATAATATTATTATTATTATAATATATTACTATAATATTAGATTACTATGAAGATATTTGGTTGTATTATTGCTTCGTCCTTCATTATATACAAAGTAACTGATTTTTGTTATTGTTTTCTAGTTCATTTATTATTGTTTTCTAGTTCATTTATTATTGTATTATATACATACAAAAGAAAATATTGTTGTATTTCAGTTTCGTATTACTTATATACAAATAGTATAAAAACAATGAACTATGCTACAAAAGACAATGAATTATACCAAAAAAACAATAAATTATGACAAAAAAAGAATATGAAATTGAACAAATAATAATGAAACATTCGAAAAAATAAAGTGGTCGTATTTGAAATGCAATAAATTAGAAAAGAAAAAACAATAAACTATATTGGAAAGAACAATGACTTATAATACTAAAAAACAATAAATTGCACTAAAAAACAGTAAATTTTATCCAAAAAAAGCAATAATGAAAATCTAATAACAAATAATAAAATGTACCAAAAAGCCATGAATTATTATATAATAAAATCAATAATTACGTCAAAAAGCAATGTTCATTCAAATATAATACAACAATTAAAAAAAAGAGAAGCAAATGCTACACATGATATACGACTTACGTAGATTTAGATGCGAGAGAGAGAGGTTTTTGCATGCCAATGGAAAAGATATCAAAATAATAAATTCCGCTGATTGAGGGGATGAGCAGTTAGATTATTTAGCTAATTTATCCAGATACCCCTTATACACTTATTTAGGCAAAAATAACAACTTTATGGATCAATTAATCTGGGTCATTAATCAATTTAGATGGATGCTCCAGATTTATTTCTATTTAACACGTATGCATCTATTTCTATTTGATTTATATATGATAGATCTAAGGTTTGCAAGAGTAACTGAAAATAATAATAATGCGACGACACAAGGATTTACGTGGTTCGATCAATGTGATCTACGTCCACGGGAGAAAATATCTAGTCTTTATTGCTTGAGAGTACAATGAGTATTTGACCGTATTTACACCTCTAATCTAACATCTATATATAGGCCTTGAATTGAGCCCTAATCCTACTAGGATTCCTCATACATATCCGAATTCCCTTCATAATAGAATTCCTTCTTCTCCAAGGTAAGACTTCGTTACTTGGTCTTCAAGGCAGCTAGTAATTCGTCTGGGCTGAGCTCCTTGGGCCGAGCTCAATGTACAGACCCAATTAGGTTGGGCCTCGAATCAGGCCCAAGATGAGGCCGGTCCTATCACATCCCCCCCCCCCCCAAAAGAGAGGAAAGAGGACATGAGAGGTACAGTCAGGTCGAAGTTCTGAGTTGAACAATTGCGCGCGTCAGCTTTGTCTCGGCCTGATTCAGGGGGTTCATCATCCGAGCTCGAGCTGGAG
>JANLIY010000811.1:0-22549 GCA_029490685.1 Schizonepeta tenuifolia
GAGCTTCCTCGGTTTCAGCCTGATCGGCGAACTTTCGATTTCGACCCCGAAAATTTAGTCGATTAAAGAATTAGGATGCGACTGAAATCTCGATTTTTTTTCTCAGTCCAAAATCGAGGAAAATCGACAGGCGTTACAAGGACTAAATTTTCGAGTCCGAAAAGCTCCGCAAGTCCCTCGCTTACAGCTATCTGCTGAAAATGCTCCAGAAAAAGAGTCAAAAAGTGGTCGGAAATGCTCGTTTTTGACCATGAACGCGCTGCCACATCTGTTTCTGAACGTCGCGGGTCATCTAGCGTGGAACGCAAGCGCGAGGTAGGCTTCAGCACTACCTTGGCTTACGACTGCGAAATCAGGTACCGCGCGGTAGTGTTGAAGGGCAGAAACTAGTCCTCAACCCTAACTCATTTTTTTCCGTGTTTGACCCGAAATGCTTCGTCTAACTTTCGATTTTGACGCTAAAAAATTTAGTCCATATAACCCCTTTAGATTTTTCTCCATTTGGGACTGAGAAAAAAATTTCGAGATATCAGTCGCATCCTATTAAGTTCGAGGCGTAGAATCAATTCCACACGGTCTTGACTCTTGGTGAGGCTCCCTGAGCCGAGAAACATTCAGAAACTGGTCGAAAACGAGAATTTCTGACTCCTTTTTGAATCTTTCTCTCGAGCGTATTCAGCATATAGCTCGAAGCGAGGGAGTCGCGGACCTTTTCCGACTAGAAAATCGCACTCAGCGGGTCAATTCCAAGTTACCTTACTTGGTGTCGGTCCGATTGGCGAACTTTTGATTTTGTCCAGCCGAGAACCAGTCAAAAGCAGGTAAAAAACGAGCATTTCAGACCACTTTATGACCCTTTCTCTGGAGCGTTTTCAGCAGATATAGCTGTGAGCGAGGGACTCGCGGAGCTTTTCCGACTGGAGAATCGCACTCAGCGGGTCATTCCCAAGCGGCATAACTTGCTTCCGGCTCGATCGGCGAATTTTCGATTTTGACGCTTAAAATTTAGTTAATGCCTGCTGCCTGTTGATTTTACTCGATTTTGGACTGAGAAAAAAGATTCGAGATTTCAGTCGCATTCTACGTTGCTGGAAGCGTAGAATCGATTAAGCACGGTCCCGACTCTCGGCGAGGCTTCCTGAGCCGAGAAACAGTAAAAAACTGGTCAAAAACGAGCTTTTCTGACCACTTTTTGACTCTTTCTCTCTGGAGCGTATTCAGCGGCTAGCTCGAAGCGAGAGACTTGCGGAGCTATTCCGACTGGAAAATCGCACTCGGCGGGTCAATTCCAAGCGAGCTTACTTTTTTTCTGCCCGATCAGGGAATTTTCGATTTTGATGTTAAAAATTTAGTCCATGTAACCCCTGTCGATTTTTCTCGATTTGGGACTGAGAAAAAAATTTCTAGATTTCAGTCGCATCCTACGTAGTTGAAGGCGAAAAATTGATTCCGCACGGTCCCGACTCTCGGCGAGGCTCCCTGAGCTAAGAATCAGTCAAAAATTCGTCCAAAACTAGCGTTTCTGACCACTTTTTGTCTCTTTCTTCGGAGCGTTTTCAACGGATAACTCGTTGCGAGGGACTCGAGGTGCTTTCTCGACTGGAAAATCCACTCAGCGGGTCAATTCGTCAAATTGTAATTACGATAACATCGATATAGTAAAGATTTCTTTACGCCTTCAAATCCAGCGATACTCTCCGCTTTGCCGAGGAGTTCGTTTAGTTGCTTAACCGAACCTTACACAGATTATTGATAACATTTCACGGACTCGCGAATGTGCTAGCTGGCACCATGTATCCGAGAAGAAGGGGCTAACGTATGTTTGAATTCAAAGCATAATAAACCCTACTTCCAATCTCGTTTTTTCACTTTAAAACGATTTAATTTGTTGATTAAACACGAATAGATTGCAATTTGCCGGCATATGCTAATTGCCTGCAACATATACACCTGTGAATGTTTGTGAGGAAATTAATGAGAAAAAAAATTACTGACTGAACAATCACAATCACTGCCTGTGCAAATGTCAATTAAACAACACTAAAGCACTTTATCGATGGTGAAAGTGCAGAAGTGCGAATCTCGGAAAATACGATTTTCAAGGAGAGTAAAAAAACTGTCTGCATTCCTCTTAATTGTCGGTAGAAGGGTAAAAATTCTTGAGGATAGCAAAAATAAGATGTTTTTTCAAACTCCATCAGCAGAATCAATAATTTCTCGAACTGTTAGAAAATACGGCAGAAATACCGAGATTCGCATTTTTTGGTATTAATATTCTACACTTCATCAGGAGATACGCATTATTGCAATATGTGTTTAAAACTTGTTGGTGGTTTTGGATCATTTCAGGACTCAAAAAAGGGTTGCACCCTTAAAATCCCTTATCAGATAAGATTAAGTTGGTTATCGATGGTCCATCCATCCAAGTTTTACGCTTTCCTAATGGACCAGTAGAAAAAGTACTTATCTTCAATTCTAATTATTCACAGTTAATCAAAGAAAGCTCATTTTATCCGTGCGAAACATTCTAAATTCACAACCGCTTTTGAGAAAGTTCCGATCTTGTAAACGACGACTCTTTCAGTTTCGCTTCAAAATACGATGACCTAACCAAGGGACTTAAAATACACAATCCGATCCAGCCGCCGGCAGTTTCTTCTTTGAATTAAGACGTAGGTGTCTACGTCTTAATTCAAACAATATAATTAATTGTGTTTTCAAAATGATATTCCTCGGCATTTTTCAAATATGCGGCTCGATTTAAAACCCAAAATTATGAACTTCTTGGTCAAAATCATTCTACGAGGCCACTCACAAAGGATACAGAAGAGCGCCTTCAAATCAATGCGTTAACTTAATGCGAAATTCTGATACCACTATTCGTGCGTCACGGCAGTCATCTTGCATACCCGGCCATTTGAAGGCGAATTATTGACTTCAGACAACGGGGTAAGAATAACAGCAATGCCATTCGATAAACTCCGGGGCGGCGGGCAGCCCCCCTGAACCCTAAGGAGCCGACCGCGGGGGTCAACCCCCTGAACCCTAAGGAGCCGGACGCGGGGTCAGCCCCCTAAACCCTAAGGAGCCGAACGCGGGGGTCAGCCCCCTGAACCCTAAGGAGCCGAACGCGGGGGTCAGCCCCCTGAACCCTAAGGAGCCGACCGCGGGGGTCAGCCCCCTGAACCCTAAGGAGCCGACCGCGGGGGTCAGCCCCCTGAACCCTAAGGAGCCGACGCGGGGGTCAGCCCCCTGAACCCTAAGGAGCCGACGCGGGGGTCAGCCCCCTGAACCCTAAGGAGCCGACCGCGGGGGTCAGCCCCCTGAACCCTAAGGAGCCGACCGCGGGGGTCAGCCCCCTGAACCCTAAGGAGCCGACGCGGGGGTCAGCCCCCTGAACCCTAAGGAGCCGACCGCGGGGTCAGCCCCCTGAACCCTAAGGAGCCGACGCGGGGGTCAGCCCCCTGAACCCTAAGGAGCCGACGCGGGGGTCAGCCCCCTGAACCCTAAGGAGCCGACGCGGGGGTCAGCCCCCTGAACCCTAAGGAGCCGACGCGGGGGTCAGCCCCCTGAACCCTAAGGAGCCGACGCGGGGTCAGCCCCCTGAACCCTAAGGAGCCGACGCGGGGGTCAGCCCCCTGAACCCTAAGGAGCCGACGCGGGGGTCAGCCCCCTGAACCCTAAGGAGCCGAACGCGGGGGTCAGCCCCCTGAACCCTAAGGAGCCGACGCGGGGGTCAGCCCCCTGAACCCTAAGGAGCCGACGCGGGGGTCAGCCCCCTGAACCCTAAGGAGCCGACACGGGGGTCAGCCCCCTGAACCCTAAGGAGCCGACGCGGGGGTCAGCCCCCTGAACCCTAGGAGCCGGACCGGGGGTCAGCCCCCTGAACCCTAAGGAGCCGGACGCGGGGGTCAGCCCCCTGAACCCTAAGGAGCCGACGCGGGGGTCAGCCCCCTGAACCCTAAGGAGCCGACGCGGGGGTCAGCCCCCTGAACCCTAAGGAGCCGACGCGGGGGTCAGCCCCCTGAACCCTAAGGAGCCGACGCGGGGGTCAGCCCCCTGAACCCTAAGGAGCCGACGCGGGGGTCAGCCCCCTGAACCCTAAGGAGCCGACGCGGGGGTCAGCCCCCTGAACCCTAAGGAGCCGAACGCGGGGTCAGCCCCTGAACCCTAAGGAGCCGACCGGGGGGTCAGCCCCCTGAACCCTAAGGAGCCGACGCGGGGGTCAGCCCCCTGAACCCTAAGGAGCCGAACGCGGGGGTCAGCCCCCTGAACCCTAAGGAGCCGACGCGGGGGTCAGCCCCCTGAACCCTAAGGAGCCGACGCGGGGGTCAGCCCCCTGAACCCTAAGGAGCCGACGCGGGGGTCAGCCCCCTGAACCCTAAGGAGCCGACGCGGGGGTCAGCCCCCTGAACCCTAAGGAGCCGGACGCGGGGGTCAGCCCCCTGAACCCTAAGGAGCCGACGCGGGGGTCAGCCCCCTGAACCCTAAGGAGCCGACGCGGGGGTCAGCCCCCTGAACCCTAAGGAGCCGACCGCGGGGGTCAGCCCCCTGAACCCTAAGGAGCCGACGCGGGGGTCAGCCCCCTGAACCCTAAGGAGCCGACGCGGGGTCAGCCCCCTGAACCCTAAGGAGCCGACGCGGGGGTCAGCCCCCTGAACCCTAAGGAGCCGACGCGGGGGTCAGCCCCCTGAACCCTAAGGAGCCGACCGCGGGGGTCAGCCCCCTGAACCCTAAGGAGCCGGAACGCGGGGTCAGCCCCCTGAAACCCTAAGGAGCCGACCGCGGGGTGCAGCCCCCTGAACCCTAAGGAGCCGACCGCGGGGGTCAGCCCCCTGAACCCTAAGGAGGCCGGACGCTGGGGTCAGCCCCCTGAACCCTAAGGAGCCGACGCGGGGGTCAGCCCCCTGAACCCTAAGGGAGCCGGACGCGGGGGTCGCCCCCTGAAACCCTAAGGAGCCGACCGCGGGGGGTCAGCCCCTGAACCCTAAGGAGCCGAACGCGGGGTCAGCCCCTGAACCCTAAGGAGCCGACCGCGGGGGTCAGCCCCCTGAACCCTAAGGAGCCGAACCGCGGGGGTCAGCCCCCTGAACCCTAAGGAGCCGGACCGCGGGGGTCAGCCCCCTGAACCCTAAGGAGCCGACCGCGGGGGTCAGCCCCCTGAACCCTAAGGAGCCGAACGCGGGGGTTCAGCCCCCTGAACCCTAACGGAGCCGACCGCGGGGGTCAGCCCCCTGAACCCTAAGGAGCCGACGCGGGGGTCAGCCCCCTGACCCTAAGGAGCCGAACGCGGTGGGTCAGCCCCCTGAACCCTAAGGAGCCGAACGCGGGGGTCAGCCCCCTGAACCCTAAGGAGCCGACCGCGGGGGTCAGCCCCTGAACCCTAAGGAGCCGAACGCGGGGTCAGCCCCCTGAACCCTAAGGAGCCGACGCGGGGGGTCAGCCCCCTGAACCCTAAGGAGGCCGACGCGGGGGTCAGCCCCCTGAACCCTAAGGAGCCGACCGCGGGGGTCAGCCCCCTGAACCCTAAGGAGGCCGAACGCGGGGGGTCAGCCCCCTGAACCCTAAGGAGCCGAACGCGGGGGTCAGCCCCCTGAACCCTAAGGAGCCGAACGCGGGGGTCAGCCCCTGAACCCTAGGAGCCGAACGCGGGTGTCCAGCCCCCTGAACCCTAATGGAGCCGGACGCGGGGGTCAGCCACCCTGAACCCTAAGGAGCCGAACGCGGGGGTCAGCCCCCTGAAACCCTAAGGGAGCCGACAGCGGTGGTCAGCCCCCTGAACCCTCAAGGAGCCAAACGCGGGGGGGCAGCCCCCTGAACCCTAAGGGAGCCGACCGCGGGGGTCAGCCCCTGAACCCTAAGGAAGCCGACACGCTGGGGGGTCAGCCCCCTGAACCCTAAGGAGCCGACGAGGGGGTCAGCCCCTGAACCCTAAGGAGCCGACGCGGGGGGTCATTCCCCCTTGAACCCTAAGGAGCCGAGCGCGGGGGGTCAGCCCCTGAACCCTATGGAGCCGACCGTGGGGGTCAGCCCCCTGAACACTAAGGGAGCCGACGCGGGGGTCAGCCCCTGAACCCAAGGAGCCGAACGCGGGGGTCAGCCCCCTGAACCCTAAGGAGCCGAACGCGGGGGTCAGCCCCCTGAACCCTAGGAGCCGACGCGGGGGTCAGCCCCCTGAACCCTAAGGAGCCGACGCGGGGTCAGCCCCCTGAACCCTAAGGAGCCGACCGCGGGGTCAGCCCCCTGAACCCTAAGGAGCCGACCGCGGGGGTCAGCCCCCTGAACCCTAAGGAGCCGACGCGGGGGTCAGCCCCCTGAACCCTAAGGAGCCGACGCGGGGGTCAGTCAGCCCCTGAACCCTAAGGAGCCGACGCGGGGGTCAGCCCCCTGAACCCTAAGGAGCCGACGCGGGGGTCAGCCCCCTGAACCCTAAGGAGCCGACCGCGGGGGTCAGCCCCCTGAACCCAAGGAGCCGACGCGGGGTCAGCCCCCTGAACCCTAAGGAGCCGAACGCGGGGTCAGCCCCCTGAACCCTAAGGAGCCGACGCGGGGTCAGCCCCCTGACCTAAGGAGCCGACCGCGGGGGTCAGCCCCCTGAAACCCTAAGGAGCCGGACGCGGGGGTCAGCCCCCTGAACCCTAAGGAGCCGAACGCGGGGGTGTAGCCCCCTGAACCCTAATGAGCCGAACGCGGGGGTGGCCCCCTGAACCCTAAGGAGCCGAACGCGGGGGTCATCCCCTGAACCCTAAGGAGCCGAACGCGGGGGTCATCCCCCTGAACCCCAGGATCCGACGCGGGGTGTCAGCCCCCTGAACCCCAAGGAGCCGAACACGGGGGGTCATCCCCCTGAACCCCAAGGAGCCGAAACGCGGGGGTCATCCCCCTGACCCCAAGGGAGCCGAACGCGGGGGTCAGCCCCTGAGCCTAAGGTGCTGAGGAGGAGCCTAAGGAGCCCGATCGCTTAAGGAGCGAAAGCCGGGGGTCATATCAGGTGCAATTTAGTCATCCATGAATCAAAATGAACATTTCAAATCCCAAAAAATCGTCTTTATTCTGTAAAAAATCCTAAAAAATCGATATAACCGATCGATATATTGACTCATTAACTTTAAAACTCGATTTTCCGGTGTAAAAATTCGTAGGAAAATCCGGGGCTTATGACATTTCAATTAAACAGTAACCAGTAGACACATCAGTTGAACAAGAAAAAATAGCGAAAAGTGAGGCCTAGAGTTTGATCCCTTTGCCCACCCGTAACTCGAAAACGGTTCCTACACTCATCTTGATTTTTTTCCCTGAGTTTTCTGTTCATTTAAGAACATTTCGACGGTGTAAGTCGGCAATCACGTAACTCGGTTTGCGACGTCGCAGACTTCCTGTCATACTTTATTTTTGTAACGGAAAACTATTCAACGGCAATTCTTAACTTTCTTGATTTTTCCTCTCTGTGCGAAGAAAATTCTGTAAAAATTCAAGGATTGATGTCAATTTGTCTCTCCTTTAAAAAAAAATAACATAGAGGCGGAAATTTTCAGACACCGCAAACGATTTATGTGATGGCCGACTTACACCGTCGATTTACATTTTTAAAACGTGACAAATATTTATAAAACCTTTTCCAATCCAAGCGGAGACATGGATATTAATGTCGATGAGGCCACAGTTGTGTTGAAAAAATCTATACAAGAATTAATAAAAGAGGGGGAAAAACCCAAGAAGCACGCAATATTTGGTCTTAACCCATTTGTACATAGATCTTTTAGAGTCAAATACGTCCAATTTTGATCGTTTTGTTGCAAGTACACCACGCTGCAGTACTGTAAAATCACGAAATATAGAAGATATATTTTAAAGTGCTTTGGAAATCATGGAAACCACCTTAATATTTACTAAACACGCATTATACTTCCCTGTAATCTTATTTTTCTTTTCATCAATTGAAATTAATCCATGCAATGTGTGCTAACATTTCAAAATAATGCTTTGAAAAAACGAAGATTCCCCGACTTTAATAATAGAGCAAACAGAGCCGAGCGGTACGCTGGCGTGCTGCCAGCGCGACGCGCGCATTGGCGCCCTACAAACCTAACAGGAGGACCTAACAACAAGCGACCTTACTTGGTTCCTGCCCGATCGGCGAAGTATCGATTTCGAAACTAAAAAATTTAGTCCAATGCAACCCCCTGTCGATTTTTCCCGATTTGGAACTGAGAAAAACATTTCAAGATTTCAGTCGCATCCTATGAAGTTAAAGGCGTAGAATCGATTCCGCACAGTCTTGGCTCTCTGCAGAGGCTTCCTTAGCCAAAGAACATTCAAAAACGAGCTTTTTCTGACCAATTTTTGACTCTATGTCTAGAGCGTTTTCAGCGGACAGCCCGAAGCGAGGGACTCGCGGAGCTTTTCAGACTGGAGAATCGCACTTAGCGGGTCAATTCCAAGCGAGCTTCCTTGGTTTCAGCCTGATCAGGCGAAACTTTCAATTTTGACCCCGAATATTTAGTCCGTGGTTCGTACCCCTGTAGATTTTTCTCGATTTGGGACTGAGAAAAAAATTTCAAGATTTCAGTCGCATCCTATGTAGTCGAAGGCGTAGAATCGATTCCGCAGGTTTTTAGCGTCAAAATCGAAAGTTCGCCGATCGAGCCGAAAGCAAGTTATGCCGCTTGGAAATGACCCACTGAGTACGATTTTCCAGTCGAAAAAGCTCCGCGAGTCCCTCATTTCGAGCTATCCGCTGAACACGCTCCAGAGAAAGAGTCAAAAATTGGTCTGAAATGCTCGTGTTTGACCAGTTTTTGACTGTTTCTCGACTCAGGAAGTCTCGCCGAGAAATGGAACCGTGTGGAATCGATTCTACGCCTCCAAAATTCGTTAGATGCGACTGCAATCTTGATTTTTTTTTTATCAGTCCAAAATCGAGTAAAATCGACAGGCGTTACATTAACCGAATTTTAAGCGTCAAAATCGAAATTTCACCGATCGAGCCGAAAGCAACTTAGGCCGCTTGGAAATGACCCGCTGAGTGCGATTTTCCAGTCGGAAAAGCTCCACAAGTCCCTCGCTTTGAACTATCCGCTGAAACGCTCCAGAGAAAGAGTCAAAAATTGGGCAGACAAACTCGTTTTTGACCAGTTTATAACCTTATCCCGGCTCAGGATGTCTCGCCATGAGTCGGGACCGTGCGGAATCGATTCTACGCCTCCAAATACGAAGGATGCGACTGAAATCCTGAAATTTTTTCTCAGTCCAAAAAAGAGAAAAATCGACATATGGATTACATCGACTAAATTTTTCGGGTCAAAGGCGAATGTTCGCGGATTGGGCCGAAACCAGGGAAGCTCGCTTGGAATTGACCCGCTCAGTGCGATTTTCCAGTCGGAAAAGCTCCGCGAGTACCTCGCTTAGAGCTATCCGCTTAAAACGCTTTAGAGAACGAGTCAAAAAGTGGTCAGAAAAGCTCGTTTTTGACCAGATTTTGACTGTTTCTCGGCTTCGGAAGTCTCGCCGAGAATCGGAACTGTGCGTTTGCGGTATTCAAAAATCTCCGCTCCCATCTTACTTTTTGGCGGAGAGCAAAGCAATTTCATTCCTTGGATTTTCCACACAGTTTTCTTCACGCAGACGAAAAATCCCGGGGTTTTAAAAAATTGACGTTGAGTGGTTTTCATGATAAAATAATGTATGACAGGAAGTCTGCAACGTTACAAACTGAGATACGTGGCCTCGTCGTTTCACCGTCTATTTGGGTTCATTACTACACAGATCGATGTTAATGTCAACCTGCGATAACTATGAGAGATGAACAAATTTTCACTTTGTGTGCGTCGTTTTTCCATCTTTTTAATCCATGAAATCGAAGAAAAAAAAAAAAAAAACATTTACCATCCAATTTTTGTTGTTACAGATAGGTTACTTCTACGTTTGCCGTTACGCATAAAATCGGCCACGTTTAATAGAGATACATCTAGTCGCTTTCAGTTTGGACCAGGTTTCAGGTTTGAAGTTTCATTTATTCATAAAACTTAGGTAATGTTAAATGTGAAGTTTAACGTGCTGTCAGGCTTAAAAATGTTTTCTCGACTTTGAATTTTAGCCAGGACACGATGTAAGACTATTTGCATTAAACTACTTCAAACACTTCTCTTTTCAAAATGCGGCATAGTAACTGGTAAGTTCCTGCTGAATCTGGTCCAATTCGTTGCTCCTATGGCGTAAGGGTGTATCTCAAATTCCGCATGAGTCCCGGCACATTGGTTTTGAAGCAAAAAAAAAAAAAAAAAAAATGCGACAAAAATGTACCATAAAATGGTTTGCTCGGGGTGAGTCCATGGTACGTGCACACTTAAAATCGCGAAACAATCAAAATCTTGGCTAGTGCTATTTTCGAAATACGCGCTTTGAAATTTTCATAGTAAATGGAACTTTTCTACTGATCTTGATCCACTTTTTATTTATTTGTACATTGAATCGGTGTTGATCGGTTCACGTTTTTATTTTTTGTTCGAATCAAGTCGATCGAATACATGCCCTCTCTTTACACGCACACTTCCTTTCATACTCTTTTTTTTAACCGAAAAATTCGCCTTCTGCTGCGTCTGCGGCAATTGTTGTTACGAGTATGCGGTGCGTGCTGGTTACATGTAGGTGTAAGGTTTCAGGTAGTTACATACTCGACTCTTTGATGGCGTTTTATGTGCGAGAGCAATTGCGCAGTGCGAGAGGGTCTGTACGAGCGACATGAATCGAACGAAAAATGAAAACGTTAACCGATCAACACCGATTCAGTGTACAAATAAATAAAAAATCGGATCAAAATCAGTGAAAAATTTGCATTTACTATGGAAATCTCAAATCGCGTATTTCGAAAAAAGGATCAGTCAAGATTTTGATTTTTAGCAATTTTACGTGTACACGTACCATAGACTCGCCCCCTGCAAACCATTTTTGGATACAATTTTGTCGCCTTTTTTTTATCTTTTAGATAAAAAATCTCGGCGGATTTTGAGTTTTCAGCAAAAAAAGGACGATCGCCCCTGCGCATGAGTCTAAAGGATCATTCTAAACCCAAAAATCGGCAAAATTAAGAGAAATGAAAGCAGAATAGTGTTTGGAAAAAAACCTCACATTCGATACAGAAATCGGTCAAGGGTCGATTCCAAGCGAGCTTACTTGGTTCCGACCCTATCGGCGAAATTTCCATTTTGACCCGAAAAATTTAGTCCATGTTATCCGTGTCGATTTTTCTCGATTTGGGACGGAGAAAAATATTCGAGATTTCAGTCGCATCCTACGTTGCTGGAAGCGTAAAATCGATTCAGCACGGTCCCGACACTCTGCGAGGCTTCCTGAGTCGAGAAACAGTCATAAGCTGGTCAAAAAAGAAGCTTTTCTGACCACTTTTTGCCTGCTTCTCTGGAGCGTTTTCAGCGGGTAGCTCAAAGCCAGGGACTCGCGGAGCTTTCCAGACTCGAAAATCGAACTCAGCGGGTCAATTCCAAGCGAGCTCAGATCCAAAGGTGTCAACGTCACGAGATAATTGATAGGCTTGGAGGACAAGGCGCACATGGCGCACAAGTGCAGTTTCTGCTACTTCGAGAAATACGTGTTTGAAGTTTCGAAATTATACATGGATTCTTATGGCGGAATAAAAGTTCAAACTGACATTTTGATGCTTAAAAATTGGCATTTTGGAGCGAATTTTTCACAGAATATGCATCAAGACTAGTTTTACTTGAAATTAAAACTATCTCAATTTTTTTAAGAACTGCTTATTGTATGCGCCTTGTTATCTCTGAATTATTTATCAGTGTATAAGTCGCAGGGAGTCAGCAATCGCCGGCAATTTGCAAGCTCCGTACTTGTCAATTCGTCAAATTGTTTTTACGATAACATCGATATAGTAAAGATTTCTTTACGCCTTCAAATCCAGCGATACTCGCCGCTTTGCCAAGGAGTTAGTTTAGTTGCTTAACCGAACCTAACACAGATTATTGATGGCGTTTCACGAACTCGCGAGTGTGCTAGCGGGCACCATGTATCCAAGAAGAAGGGGCTAACGTATGTTTGAATTCAAAGCATAATAATCCCTACTTCCAATCTCGTTTTTTCACTTTAAAACGATTAAATTTGTTGATAAAACACGAATAGATAACTCGAAGCAAGGGACTCGCGGAGCTTTTCCGACTGGAAAATCGCACTCAGCGGGTCATTTCCAATCGAGCTTCCTTGGTTTCGGCTCGACCGGCGAACTTCCGATTTTGACGCTAAAAAATTTAGTCCATGTAACCCCTGTAGATTTTTCTCGATTTGGGATTGAGAGAAAATTTCGAGATTTCAGTCGCATCCTGCGCAGTTGGAAACGTAGAATCGATTCCACACGGTCCCGACACTTGGCGAGGCTTCCTGAGCCGAAAAACAGTCAAAAACAGGTAAAAAACGAGCTTTTTCCACCACTTTTTGACTCTTTCTCTCGAGCATTTTCAACAGAAAGCTCGAAGCGTGTGTCTCGCGGAACTTTTCCGACAGGAAAATCTTATTCAGCGGGGCAATTCCAAGCGAGCTTACTTGGTTTCACCCCGTTTGGCTAACTTTCAATTTCACGGAAAAAAATCAGGGTAGGGTTCGGCACTACCTATGGGTAGTTTTAGGGTTGGTAGTCCTGAGGAACAGAACATGTATTCGTCAACGCTACCTGTCGCTGTTCGTAGCGCCTACCCGCCGCTTGACTGCAACACACACGGCAAGCTTGTCTCCACAAGTAGAATTTCTCTTGCGGAAGGCTAGAATGTCCGGGATGCGTATGCGCCGTGGACTGCTCGACTATCGTCATCGTATTCGCCTCGGACGAGGAAAGAAAACATGGCTGCCCCGCGTCGCGTTGCCCAGTCCGGCGCTTTATTTAAAGTAATAGTTTAATACTATGAGAAAAGAATCAACACCCGAAAACTCCGATTTTCCTTGACATAAGCAAGCTGGCCAGGACGGCCTAGTGGTTAGCGTGTCTGACTCTAGACCCATAGATCCCGGGTTCGAATCCCGGTGGTGGCGACAAATTTTCACCGAACTGACGAGTGAATCTGCAGAAACAGATTCTACTCGACCTTAATCCCTGAAAATTTGAAAGCCGGAGCTATGGAGCATGAATGTTCTAAAAGTCTCCCTGATGCCCGTTGACAATCAAATAATTTCTTTGTAAAAACTCGTGTCTATAGCTAGCTATGGCTTCCTGAGCAACAAAAAAAACAGGAAGAAAAGCCAAATAAACTGCAAGAAAAATTTTAAAAAATAAAAAATTAAAAAAAAAATAAAAATAATTGAAAAAACTATATTGTGCGCAGTGAAATTATGCTCTACGGGTATAATCAGATTTTTTCGCACATTTTGGCAACTTTGCATCAAGTAGGCTTCAGCCCTACCGGATCTATCCTTGGAGCCTTCTGTTTCTGCACGGTCTTGGCGCTCTGCGAGGCTTCCTTAGCCGAAAAACAGTCAAAAACAGGTCAAAAACGAGCTTTTCTGACCAATTTTTGACTCTTTGGCTAGAGCGTTTTCAGCGGACAGCCCGAAGCGAGGGACTCGCGGAGCTTTTCAGACTGGAGAATCGCACTTAGCGTGTCAATTCCAAGCGAGCTTCCTCGGTTTCAGCCTGATCGGCGAACTTTCGATTTCGACCCCGAAAATTTAGTCGATTAAAGAATTAGGATGCGACTGAAATCTCGATTTTTTTTCTCAGTCCAAAATCGAGGAAAATCGACAGGCGTTACAAGGACTAAATTTTTAGAGTCACAATCGAAAGTTCATTGATACGGCCGAAACCACGAAAGCTCGCTTGGAATTGACTCGCTGAGTTCGATTTTCGAGTCAGCAAAGTTCCGCGAGTCCCTCGCTTTGAGCTATCCGCTGAAAACCTTCCAGAGAAAGAGTCAAAAATTGGTCTGAAAAACTCGTTTTTGACCAGTTTTTGACTTTTTCTCGGCTCAGGAAGTCTCGCTAAGAGTCGGGACCGTGCGGAATCGATTCTACGCCTCCAAACGTAGGATGAGACTGAAATCTCGAAATTTTTTCTCAGTCCAAAATCGAGAAAAATTGTCATGGGTTCCATGGACTGAATTTTTCGGGTCAAAATCGAAAGTTCGCCCATCGGGCCAAAACCAAGTAAGCTCGCTTGGAATTGACTCGCTGAGTGGGATTTTCTAGTCGGTTCCAGAGGGAGACGGAATTAGGTATTTTTGCATCAAGCTCTTTTAGTCCATGAAACCCCAGTCGATTTTTCCCGATTCATTCCGATGAATGAAAATAATCAGAGATTAGTATCAAATCCCATGTAGGTACTTGGAGGCGTAGAATCGATTCCCATTGGTCCCGAGGCTCGGCGGAGCTTTCTTAGCCGAGAAACGGTCAAAAACTCCATTTTTGACCGTTTCGCGAAAGTTCACCGACCGCGCGTTTTTCGCCGATCCAGCGGACCAGCGGACTCGCAGAGCTTTTTAGACCAGAAAATCGGACTCAGCGGTCATTTCCAAGGGGACTTGCCCGGTTTCAGCCCGATCGGAGAACTTTCGATTTTGACCCCGAAATTTCACTCCATCCCCTGTCGATTTTTCTCGATTTTGGAGGAGAAAAAAAATTTCGAGCTGAGTGTCGGATCTTACATAGTTGGAGGCGTAGAATCGATTCCCATTGGTCCCGAGGCTCGGCGGAGCTTTCTTAGCCGAGAAACGGTCAAAAACTCCACTGTTTTTGACCGTTTCGCGAAAGTTCACCGACCGCGCGTTTTTCGCCGATCCAGCGGACCAGCGGACTCGCAGAGCTTTTTAGACCAGAAAATCGGACTCAGCGGGTCATTTCCAAGGGGACTTGCCCGGTTTCAGCCCGATCGGAGAACTTTCGATTTTGACCCCGAAATTTCACTCCATTACCCCTGTCGATTTTCTCGATTTTGGAGGAGAAAAAAAATTTCGAGCTGAGTGTCGGATCTTACATAGTTGGAGGCGTAGAATCGATCCGCACGGTCTTGACTCTCGGCGAGGCTCTGAGCCGAGAAACAGTCAGAAACTGGTCAAAAACGAGCATTTCCGACCACTTTTTGACTCTTTTTCTGGAGCATTTTCAGCAGATAGCTTAAGCGAGGGACTTGCGGAGCTTTTCGGACTCGAAAATCGCACTCAGCGAGTCAATTCAAAGCGAGCTTACTTGGTTTTGGCCGATGGGCGAACTTTCGATTTCGACCCGAAAAATTTAGTCCATGTAACCCATGTCATTTTTCTCCAGTTTGGACTGAGAAAAAACGTTTGAAATTTCAGTTGCATCCTACGTAGTTGGAGGCGTAGAATCGATTCCGCACGGTCCGACTCTCTGCGAGACTTCCTGAGCCGAGAAACAGTCAAAAACGAGCATTTCTGAACACTTTTTGACTCTTTCTCCGTAGCGTTTTCAGCAGATAGCTCTAAGCGAGGGACTCGCGGAGCTTTCGGACTCGAAAATCGCACTCAGCGGGTCAATTCCAAGCGGCCTAACTTGCTTTCGGCTCGATCGGCGAACTATCGATTTTGACGCTAAAAGTTTAGTCCATGTCGATTTTCTCGATTTGGGACTGAAAAAAAAATTCGAGATTTCAGTCTCATCCTACGCAGTTGGAGGCGTAGAATCGATTCGCACGGTCTTGGCGCTCTGCGAGGCTTCCTTAGCCGAAAAACAGTCAAAAACAGGTCAAAAACGAGCTTTTCTGACCAATTTTTGACTCTTTGGCTAGAGCGTTTTCAGCGGACAGCCCGAAGCGAGGGACTCGCGGAGCTTTTCAGACTGGAGAATCGCACTTAGCGTGTCAATTCCAAGCGAGCTTCCTCGGTTTCAGCCTGATCGGCGAACTTTCGATTTCGACCCCGAAAATTTAGTCGATTAAAGAATTAGGATGCGACTGAAATCTCGATTTTTTTTCTCAGTCCAAAATCGAGGAAAATCGACAGGCGTTACAAGGACTAAATTTTTAGAGTCACAATCGAAAGTTCATTGATACGGCCGAAACCACGAAAGCTCGCTTGGAATTGACTCGCTGAGTTCGATTTTCGAGTAGCAAAGTTCCGCGAGTCCCTCGCTTTGAGCTCTCCGCTGAAAACTTTCCAGAGAAAGAGTCAAAAATTGGTCTGAAAAACTCGTTTTTGACCAGTTTTTGACTTTTTCTCGGCTCAGGAAGTCTCGCTAAGAGTCGGGACCGTGCGGAATCGATTCTACGCCTCCAAATACGTAGGATGCGACTGAAATCTCGAAATTTTTTCTCAGTCCAAAATCGAGAAAAATTGTCATGGGTTCCATGGACTGAATTTTTCGGGTCAAAATCGAAAGTTCGCCCATCGGGCCAAAACCAAGTAAGCTCGCTTGGAATTGACTCGCTGAGTGGGATTTTCTAGTCGGTTCCAGAGGGGAGACGGAATTAGGTATTTTTGCATCAAGCTCTTTTAGTCCATGAAACCCCAGTCGATTTTTCCCGATTCATTCCGATGAATGAAAATAATCAGAGATTAGTATCAAATCCCATGTAGGTACTTGGAGGCGTAGAATCGATTCCGCGACGTCCTGAGGCTCGCCGGAGCTTCCTGGACCGAGAAACAGTAAAAAACGAGTGTTAATTTCTGGAAGTTTCGGGCATGGTCGAATATCCGCGGTTATCCGCGATTGTCAAGTCTGATCGACTCGTGAAGCATTTTGGATCGGAAATTCGGACTCCTCGACTCATTTTATGGGGGACGAGCTTCATTTCAGCCCGATCTGAGAACTTTCGATTTTGACCCGAAAAGTAAAACCTGCATGGTTACCCGACAAACACAAAATTTCAACAACGAAGCTGCTGGGAGTAAGGTAAGTCTCTAAAGTACAGGAAATCTAAGTAGTCCTTGAACAATGAACTTTTTTACAGGTTTGTAGAATGTTTTGGGATTTTGCAGTGCTTCCGCAGGGCCGGATTTATACCCACTTGCCGCCCGTGGGCCGCCCCTTTTCATTCGTTTTGAAATATCAAGCTCGAACCATCAAGTGAACAAGCCGGAGTAGGAGGGGTGCATAAGACGTGTTTATTCGTCTTGGGCACATTTTTTTCAAAGCCCTGTCAACACTAGCCAAAGTTCACGGAACATAGCGCAAAAGTTAAGTTCCGTAAACCTTTCTCTGTGTGGTCCAGGCCTTCCATTTATTAGAAATGAACGAAAAAATTATGAAAGAATAAATATGAATGTGGTTTAATAATTTTAATTTCCGCCACCGCGCTAACCGGACTGTTTTTGACGAAATGCATTAAGTATTCATGCAGTCTTGTAGGCACTATGAGTCTCACGCCAACCGCTGCTGACCGCACTGCGTTTGACGCAATGCGTGAAGTATTCGGGGAGTCTTGAAGGCGCTAAATGTGTTTCATGCTGACTGGCGCGGCGCGCGAAGGGCTTCTCCTTTTCAACTCAAATCCTTGTCATCATTGCTCTTTGCGCCGCGTCGCTCCAGGCCAAACTGCGTGTTTGGTTTCTCTCTCAACTATACCAATGAAAGGCGCTGTCTCTTGTATCGCTGAAAGACGAACAAATTCAACGCAAAAAATTCATTACTATATGTATACTTTAACTCTCAGGAAATGAGAGATTTTGACGCCTTTTCTCGTTTTTCATTTTTTTTTCTGAATCCGTTTTTTTTTTATACCTAGATTTGAAAATTTGCCGCCCCCTAAAATTGCCGCCATTGGCCGCGGCCCATGTGACCACCCCCTAAATCCGCCCTGGATTAGGGGCTGGGGAGGAACACTTTGACGATGAACTCCTAAGCCACGTACATCGTTTGCGGTATTCAAAAATCTCCGCTCCCATTTTACTTTTTGGCGGAGAGCAGAGCAATTTCATTCCTTGGATTTTCCACACAGTTTTCTTCACGCAGACGAAAAATCCCGGGGTTTTAAAAAATTGACGTTGAATGGTTTTCATGATAAAATAATGTATGACAGGAAGTCTGCAACGTTGCAAACTGAGATACGTGGCCTCGTAGTTTCATCGTCTATTTGGGTTCATTACTACGCAGATCGATGTTAATGTCAACCTGCGATAACTATGAGAGATGAACAAATTTTCACTTTGTGTGCGTCGTTTTTCCATCTTCTTAATCCATGAAATCGAAAAAAAAAAAAAAAAATTTACCATCCAATTTTCGTTGTTACAGAGAGGTTACTTGTTGGCAGCCCCTGTTTTGCCGTTACGCATAAAATCAACCACGTTTAATAGAGATACATCTAGTCGCTTTCAGTTTGAACCAGGTTTCAGGTTTGAAGTTTCATTTATTCATAAAACTTGGGTAATGTTAAATGTGAAGTTTAACGTGCTTTCAGGCTTAAAAATGTTTTCTCGACTTTGAATTTTAGCCAGGACACGATGCAAGACTAATTGTATTAAACTACTTCAAACTCTTCTCTTTTCAAAGTGCGGCATGGTAACTGGTAAGTTCCTGCTGAACTTGGTCCAATTCGTTGCTCCTATGGCGTAAGGGTATATCTCAAATTCCGCATGAGTCCCGGCACAGTGGTTTTGAAGCAAAAAAAAAATGTACCCAAAAATGGTTTGCTCAAGGTGAGTCCATGGTACGTGCACACTTAAATTCGCGAAAAATCAAAATCTTGGCTAGTGCTATTTTCTAAATACGCGCTTTGAAATTTTCAAAGTAAATGCAACTTTTCTATTGATCTTGATCCACTTTTTATTTATTTGTACATTGAATCGGTGTTGATCGGTTCACGTTTTCATTTTTTATTCGAATGAAGTCGATCGTATACATGCCCTCTCCTTACACGCACTTCCATTCATACTCTTTTTTTTAACCGAAAAATTCGCCTTCTGCTGCGTCTGCGGCAATTGTTGTTACGAGTATGCGGTGCGTGCTGGTTTCAGGTAGATACATACTCGACTCTTTGAAGGCGTTTTGTGTGCGAGAGCAATTCGCCAGTTCTCCAACAGGGTACGCCACTTGCGCACATAAACGCCTTCACAGAGTCGAGTATGTAATGACCTGAAACCAGCACGCACAACATATTCGTACAACAATTGCTGCAGACGCAGCTGAAGGCGAATTGCTCTCGCACATAAAACGCCGGCCGTCAGAGATTCGTGTATGTAATGACCTGAAACCAGCACGCACAACATATTCGTAACAACAATTGCCGCAGACGCAGCTGAAGACGAATTTTTCAGTTAAAAAAAAAAGGGTATGAAAGGAAGTGTGCGTGTAACGAGAGGCAATGTATGATCGACATGAATCGAACGAAAAATGAAAACGTGAACCGATCAACACCGATTCAATGTACAAATAAATAAAAATCGGATCAAAATCAGTGGAAAAGTTGCATTTACTATGAAAATCTCAAATCGCGTATTTCGAAAAAGGATCAGTCAAGAATTTGATTTTTCGCAATTTTACGTGTACACGTACCATAGACTTGCCCCCTGCAAACCATTTTTGGATACATTTTTGTCGCTTTTTTTTTATCTTTTAGAAAAAAAATCTCCGCAGATTTTGAATTTTCAGCAAAAAAAAGGACGAAAGCCCCTGCGCATGAGTCTAAAGAATCATTCTAAACCCAAAAATCGGCAAGATTAAGAGAAATGATAGCAGAATAGTGTTTGGAAAAAAACCTCACTTTCGATACAGAAATCGGTCAAGGGTCAATTCCAAGCGAGCTTACTTGGTTCCGACCCTATCGGCGAAATTTCCATTTTGACCCGAAACATTTAGTCCATGTTATCCGTGTCGATTTTTCTCGATTTGGGACGGAGAAAAATATTCGAGATTTCAGTCGCATCCTACGTTGCTGGAAGCGTAGAATCGATACCGCACGGTCCCGACTCTCGGGGAGGCTTCCTGAGCCGAGAAACAGTAAGAAACTGGTCAAAAACGAGCTTTTCTGACCACTTTTTGACTCTTTCTCTAGAGCGTTTTCAGCGGCTAGCTCGAAGCAAGGGATTTGCGGAGCTATTTCGACTGAAAAATTGCACTCGGCGGGTCAATTCCAAGCGAGCTTACTTGAATTCGGCCCGATCAGCGAACTATCGATTTTGACGCTAATAATTTAGTCCATGTAACCCCTGTCGATTTTTCTCGATTTGGGACTGAGAAAAAAATTTCAAGATTTCAGTCGCATCCTATATAGTCGGTGGCGTAGAATCGGTTCCGCACGCTCTCGACACTCGGCGAGGCTTCCTGAGTCGAGAAACAGTCAAAAGCTGGTCAAAAAGGAGCTTTTCTGACCACTTTTTGCCTGTTTCTCTGTAGCGTTTTCAGCGGATAGCTCGAAGCGAGGGACTCGCGGAGCTTTTCCAACTCGAAAATCGAACACAGCGGTCAATTCCATGCGAGCTCAGATCCAAAGGAGTCAACGTCACGAGATAATTGATAGGCTTGGAGGACAAGGCGCACATGGCACACAAGTGCAGTTTCTGCTATTTCGAGAAATACGTGTTTGAAGTTTCGAAATTATACATGGATCCTTATGACGGAATAAATGTTCAAACTGACCTTTTGATGCTTAAAAATTGGAATATGGGAGCGAATTTTTCACAGAATATGCATCAAGACTAGTTTTACTGGAAATTAAAACCATCTCAATTTTTTTAAAAACTGCCTGTATGCGCCTTTTTATCTCTGAAATATTTATCAGTGTATAAGTCGCAGGGAGTCAGCAATCACCGGCAATTTGCAAGCTCCGTACTTGTCAATTCGTCAAATTGTAATTACCATAACATCGATATAGTAAAGATTTCTTTACGCCTTCAAATCCAGCGATACTCTCCGCTTTGCCAAGGAGTTAGTTTAGTTGCTTAACCGAACCTAACACAGATTATTGATGGCATTTCACGATCTCGCGAGTGTGCTAGCTTACACCATGTATCCAAGAAGAAGGGGCTAACGTATGTTTGAATTCAAACCATAATAATCCCTACTTCCAATCTCGTTTTTTCACTTTAAAACGATTAAATTTGTTGATTAAACACGAATGGATTGCAATTTGCCGGCGATTGCTAATTGCCTGCAACATATATACCTGAGAATTTTTGTGAAGAAATTAATGAGAAAAAAAAATTACTGACTGAACAATCATAATCACTGCCTGTGGAAATGTTAATTAAACGATACTAAAGCACTTTATAGATGGTGAAAGTGCAGAAGTGCGAATCTCGGAAAACACGATTTTCCAGGAGAGTAAAAAAACTGTCTGCATTCCTCTTTAATGTCGGCAGAAGGGATTAACCTTCTACCCTTCTTATTAATAATTCTTGAGGATGGCAAGAATAAGATATTTTTTCAAACTCCGTCAGCAGTTTCAATAATTTCTCAAACTGTTAGAAAATACGGCAGAAATGCCGAGATTCGCGTTTTTGGCACTAAGAATCGACCCTTCATCAGTAAATTCGCATTTTTGCACTTGGTGTTCTAAACTTGTTGGTGGATTTGGATCATTTAAAGACGGAAAAAAGGGTTTCACACTTAAATTTCCTTATCAGATAAGATTTAGTTGGTCTTCGATGCTCCATTAATCCATGCTTTACGCTTTCCTAATGGACCAAAGGACAAAGTACTTTTTCTTCAATTATGATTATTCACAGTTAATCAAAGAAAACTCATTTTATCCGTGCAAAACTATTTAAATTCACGACCGCTTTTGAGTGAGTTGCGATCTTGTAAACGGCGACTCTTTCAGTTTCACTTCAGAATACGATGACCGAACCAAGGGACTTAAAATACACAATCTGATCCAGCCGCCTGCGCTCTCTGCATTTAAAAAGGACGTAGATACCAAAAACAATCTTAATATTATTTCAAAATAATATTCCTCGGCATTTTCCCAATATGCATCTAGATTTAAACACCCAAAATTATGAACTTTTTGGTCAACATCATTGTACAAGGCACTCAAAGTGGATACAGAGCGCCTTCAAATCAATCCGTAAACTTAACGTAAAATTCTGATACCACTATTCGTGCGTCACGACAGTCATTTTGCATACCCGGCCATTTGAAGGCGTTTCGTTGACTTCAGGCAAACTGGTCAAAAACGAGTGTTTCTGGCCACTTTTTGAGTTTTTCTTTGGATCGTCTTCCGCGGATAGCTCGAAGCGAGGGACTCGCAGAGCGTTCCGACTGGAAAATCGCACTCAGCAGGTCATTTCCAAGCGGACTAGCTTGGTTTCGGCCCGTTCGGCGAACTTTCGATTTTGACCATAAAAATTTAGTCCAAGTAATCCTTGTCGATTTTCCTCGATTTTGGACTGAGAGAAAATTACGAGATATCAGTCGCATCCTACGCAGTTGGAGGCGTAGAATCAATTCCGCACGGTCTTGACTCTCGGCGAGGCTCCCTGAGCCGAGAAACATTCAGAAACTGGCCAAAAACGAGCATTTCTGACTCCTTTTTGAATCTTTCTCTGGAGCGTTTTCAGCGGATAGCTTTAAGCGAGGGAGTCGCGAACCTTTACCGACTCAAAAATCGCACTCGGCGGGTCAATTCCAAGTTACCTTACTTGGTGCC
>JANLIY010000812.1:0-22527 GCA_029490685.1 Schizonepeta tenuifolia
TCTGAATTTTCGATGTTTTCTGTCCAAAACTTGTAGAAACCAACAGCTAATGAAGGATCACAACAAATTGCTCCTCCACATTTCAATTTGTCAACTGTAAATTTTTTGTTTTTATTTAATTACTCTATCGTAGTTTTCTAATTTCTCTTGTCTCTCAAGAGGATAAAACAATAGGATCTTAATCGTTAGCAGCAAATTCAGTAGCTAATTGTTGCATTCAGTTTCTGAAATCTGTGGAAATGAAAACTTGCGTCACATGTCCTTTAGAAAAATTATTCTTGATTTATGAAGGTACTTAAATTATGGTATTACATAAACCGTACTCATTTAATACAAGAGAGGTATTTGAAATAATGCGTCAATTATGAATTTTCATGGACATATCTTAATGTGCAGAAATAAGGCGTTGAAGTATTTCTGGAGAAATATCCATTTTATGCCATGCTTCTTGTTTCCACATGTCAGACCAACAATAAACTAAAGCCTCCAATGATCCAAAAACAATAAATTATTATGATCACGCCCTCGTAGAATCCAAGATCCTAAACCACATATTCATACTTAATCATTGCTATTTAGCTAAATTATCCAATAATGGTTGCCCTGTTTGGGCGGTCTCACTAAAATATTAATTTCCAAGAATCGAAGCACAAAATCAGAATATTTCCTTGCAACAGACAGCGCTTAAGGTAGAATTCTTGGAGTAACCGAAGATCAAATGTAATTTTGTGACATAAGATGTTGATTTAAACAGTTTTTGTCCGATACCATTTTGACTATAAAAAGCATCTATTTGTGAAAATTCGGAGTTGAGATCAGCAAAAGGCCATTAATGAGTGGAGTTCCGGTAAACTTCTTTCTTTCTTCTTTTCTGCCATTTGGCATTTTTGAGATTTTTGGTGTATTTCAAAGATTGAATTAGTGCGTGCTGAAAACTAAATGCTAGTAATCATTTTTGCTTATATCATCACCTTTAATAAAAAAATCACATATATATCGTTGTATATAGAATTATATATTTATGCGATTTGTGTTGCTTTCATTTCTTTAGTTTAAAAAAGAACACGTTATGCCTAAAGTAGATAAATTAAAATCATTGCTTTAATTTCTCGCCAGCAACTTGAGAATTTTATTGATAGTTCCTGAGTTTGTACGTGACAGACAGATGAGGCGTAGCTTTTCTAATATTTTATTTTTGTGGCAATGGAATTTCAAAGCTCTTGTATTTCTGGAGCGAAAAATAGACGGCTGTTTTGGCATCCCAAAATTCTGCTCTTTAGAGAGGTATGTTTTTTCTACTTCAGATGATTAATACTACTATGTGTTTGTGAGCCTTTAATAATGTTCTGCAAACTTCTTTTACCGCTAGATGTTGAAAACTTTTTTTTTTGAGTTCATGTTGAAGAAATTTCATGGTAAAAGCTAATTATCTTAGCTGCACATCTTTTGTTTTTACTACTACATAATACTCCGTCCCGCTGGTAATGTCCATCTTTCTCGACCGTCTCATTTATAATATCCTCTTTCTTAAAATGGAAATATTTAACCATTTAAAAGTAAAAGGACCTATAATTTTTTATCATTTTACTCTTACTCTTTAATAATTGTACCATAAAAGTAAGGAACATTATAAGTAGGACGAAGGAGTACTACTATTAACTTTGTTTTGGCTCTTCCCCTGTTGAGCCCTAGACTATGACATCTTGACGTGAAAATATATATATAAACTTGATTTTTTTTTTATGCCACTTAAGCTTGTTTTGTGAGGCTGCAAAAATAAAAGCGAAAAATTTAATATATCATACATATACATTTCCATGTCAAACACATTAAAGTTCTCAATATATATGTTATTATAGTTTGGATATCGATTAGTTAAAATTAGGGATCAAAATTTCAATGAAAACTTGAGTAATACTTAACTATCTTCTTCGATTGTAAAGAAAATGATGGAAGTGAAAATCCTTAGCTATCTTCTTCGATTCCCAAACGTAGAAGGTTAAAATAATACTATTCCTAAAAAAAAAAGAGGTTAAATAATCATGGAAATCTTTTTTATTTGAAAAAAAATATATCATAATAATAATAATAATAATAATAATAATAAATAATATAAATATAAATAAATGGCAAATTGTTGGGCGAGACGAGCGTGGCGCGTGCACTGCACATGCGCGCCTCTCACGCGCAGCGCGTGTTGTGCACGCGCCCCTACTTTTTTCGATTTTTTTTTTCCGATTCTCAGCTCATATGCACTGCAATGTGTATTAATATACACTACACTATATAATAATATGCGCAACTAAGTATATTGAGATGCACTAATTTTTAATTTTTATTAATATTTTTTCCTATTTTTTAGATGCACCACATAGTGTATCCATATGCACAACAATGTTTACCGATATGCATCACACTGTGTTTCCATATGCACAACTATTTTTTTTTTCGATTTTTGTTTTAATTTCCAAATTTATTTTTCTCTCTTTTTTTGTTTGCCTCTTCATTTTTTTGTTTCACGCTTCTTCTTTGGTCAAAGATTCGAGCGAGGAGAGCCTAAGGCCTTGGAGCATGCCAAAAAATCTAAATTGTTGCTCGACGATTATCCTTATATTAGTAATCGGAGTGAAAGTGGAGCCGTAAAATCGGAGCTGAAGGCTCCGCCGAAAAAAAAAACTGCAAATGAAAAAAAAAACAGGAAAAAAAATTGGTGCATATCATTACTCTTCGTTGTGGATATCATTATATAGTACAATGCACATAAATACATGTTGTAGTGCATATTGACTGATTGCAAATATATATATATATATATATATATATATATATATAGTAATATATTTAGAGTTATTCCCCCATGCAACTGGTCTCACATTATGAGACCGGTGGGGGAATAACTCTAAATATATTACTCCATCCGTCCATGAAATGGTTGCCACTTTTGCTACTTAAATTTGTCCACGAAATGGTTGCCACTTTTGCTACTCTACTCACATTTAATGTGGGACCCTTACTCCATTCACAACAATACTCATTATAATTCATTACTACCTACCATTTTCTTAAAACCCGTATCGTCCACAATGTGGCAACCATTTCGTGAACGGAGGGAGTAATAATGAGCACGAGAGCTAATATCTAATGACAAAAGATAATTCGGGATGCCAAACATATTGAATCTAGGGGTGTATACAAGCCGAGCCGAGCCGAATTGTGGCAGACTCGAGCTTGGCTCGATCGAAAATTATAAGGCTCGAGCTCGATTTGAACTTTGCGTTTCGAGCTCGAGCTAGGCTCGACGGGTAGCAACCAAGCTCGAGCTCGGTTCGAGCTCGCCTCGCTACATATTCATTTGGATCAAGCTCGAGCTCGACTCGATAAACTAAAAATTATGAATTTATTAAATATATAAGTTAAATATTGATAATAAAAAGTATTAAATAAAAAATATATATTAAAAAATTCGTGAACATGTTCGTTTAGGTGATTCACGAACATGTTCCCGAGCTAGCTCGTTTACTATCGAACTCGAACGTGTTCGCGAGCATTTTAAGCCGAACATAGGCATGCTTGAACTCGGCTCAAAAAATTTGTCGAGCTCAATTTGAGACTTCAGCTCGACTCATTTAGTAAACGAACGAACTTCGAACGAACCGAACTCCAAATAACTTGCGAACCGTTTGGCTCATGTACAACTTAAATTGAATCCCCTATTATCATATCACGTGATATTCTATTGATACATGATATTTTCTAGTATTAATTTAATAAAGGAATAACACATAATATAATAATTTAAAATTTACTAAATATATACGGTAAATACCTAAATTTTGAATATCATGCCACGTGTCATTTTTCTTATTAAAATAATATGAAATGTGAGACAATGCATGATCCGGTTAGAAAAAATTAACCCCCTCGGCCGCCCCTCCCCCACTCTCTCCTTTCTCTTTCTCTCGCCGTCTGCCACCGCCGCTCCTTGCCGTCAATAATTGCACCGACGTTTACTAATGAAATTACAAGTTCCTGTTATAATTTCTCCTCCCAGAATATACCTCAAAGCCCCAACCCAAAACCCATAAATTCAGTTCGACGAAATGGTGTATGAAGGGAGGCCGTGGGGCGAAAGCACGGCCGCTGCCAATCCGACGTGGCTAAGGAAGTTGCTTCGACCGGCTTCGGAAAAACCAAAGCAGTGGCTTCTGTCTGCTTCGAGAAAGCCAAGGTGGCGGTCGGAAAAATTAAGGTTGGTGTCGTCGTCGCCTTCAATTGGATTACAAGTAAAGCAAGCTTTTGCGGAAGAAGTATATTAGGAACTAGTACTAAATTGAGGAGGTGTGGTTTGAACCCGCCGGTAATAGCATCAACATCCTTGATAAAATTACAAGCCACTGCCTTTAATCTTCAATGTCGCCGAGATACAGAGAGGAGGGAAACCTTGATTCTTTGTCGAAACGACGTCGTGTGGGCTGACGAGGCTGCGGATAATTGAAAAGATAATCCACATCTTGGCGTCCCCTGCATCACCTTTCTATTGCCGAATTTTAGCTTCTATGGCATAAAGGCAAAAAATGAACGAGGTGAAGTTGACGTCGTTTTTGCAATTATTTTAAATGTCAGATAATAATTAACATAAGGTCAAATGTCAAGCCATAAAATATAATTAATTTTACTAATTATTACTACGATTTTATAGTTTAGAGTTTTGGTTTGTTATAAATTTTTAAATCAAAACCGTAACCCATGATTTGTTTAAGATAGTATTACCCAAATTTATTTCTTTAAATTGTAAATCTGGACCAAAACAAATTGCAATCGTATGTGTTGGTTTGATTTGATTAACGGTTTAAAGTGTAACGTGAACAACCCAACCCCACATGCACATATATATATATATATACAAGCCTAATGCCTATATTATATATCTTCAAGTCGGCATGCAAGCCCACCCTAATAGTCCTATGATTTTCGACTACTTATTTTCCTTAAGCTGCCTATATATATATACTTTCCTACTATTTACGTTCTGCAAGTCTCATTAGCATTGCAACTTGCCATAATCTATTAGTAAGTATGCTGCTGCTGTCTATAATATTAATATAGTAGGTGATTAATCTTTGATATGATTTCTCTCCAGCTGGGAGTGTAGGTTCTAACATGGAGCCTCAAAAATCAATAGAAGATGAGTTCTCAAAGCTACATCCAACATGCCCCTTGAATACAAGAATCGCCATTTTAGGCGGCGGACCAAGTGGCCTATCAGCAGCTTATGCTTTATCTAAGCTTGGCTACAACAATGTCACACTCCTCGAGAAATATCACACTGTTAGTGGAATGTGTGAATCCGTAGATATTCAAGGTATCTCTACCTCATATTTTATTATGCACAAGTTTAGAAACTTTCAAGTTTATTCATCATATTTGTATAATGCAGGAAAGTTCTATGATCTTGGCGGACAGGTCCTCGCTGCCACCAGCTCCCCGACTATTTTCCATTTGGCCAAAGAGATGGCTTGTGAACTCGAAGAAATGGACTCCCATAAATTGGCCTTGATAGATAGTTACACTGGCAAGTATGAAGACATCCAAGTGGCAGATGACTATGTTTCTGTTATCTCACTAACTCTACAGCTTCAGGTGAGTTTTTTTGTTTAGACTTTTCAGAACCTTGCGTTGCATGTAGTTATGATCATTCTAGTTTTGGTTTTATCATTCATAGGAGGAAGCTAAGAAATCTGGTCGAATTGGAGTTCATGCTGTGAGCGACTCTGCATCTGAGCTGACACCGGCCTTTCTTGAGAGTCGCGGATTGAAATCTGTTCCTAAATCTGTAGCATATGGATATACTGCTTCTGGATATGGATTTGTTCAAGACATGCCTTATGCATACATACATGAATTTACTCGGACGTCTATGGCTGGCAAGATTCGACGTTTCAAAGGTGGATATATGAGTTTCTGGGAGAAGATGAGTGAATCTCTGCCAGCACAAGTCCTCTGCAACACTCTAGTAACCTCAATCAGGCGCCATTCCTCCAGTGTAAGTATTGATGTGGAGCAAAATGGAGAGACCAACACTCTGGAGTTCGATAAATTGATCATATCTGGCTCGTTCCCTTTTGTACATGGCAAGACGTACAGATCACCATCAATCACCCCTACAGGTCTGAAAATTAAACTCTTATTTCTTGGCATCCTTCATCTTGTACTAGGTTAATTTATTCTCTAATACTAAACATTTGCTTTCTATCTATAGTTGCTGAAAATGACATAATGGACTTCACTGAGCTCGAAAAGGAAGTGTTTAGTAAAGTGAAAACCATTGATTATTACACAACAGTGATGAAGATTAAAGGGATGGAACATCTTCCTGTTGGATTCTACTACTTCGGTGAATTCATGGATGATCCTCGAACAATAGGAAATCCTGTCGCAATGCAGAGATTCTACTCAGATACGGATGTCTTCCTTTTCTGGTCGTACGGAGACTCAGCCGAAATCATGGGACCACAAGTAACACAACTAGCTGTTGATGCAGTGAAAAGAATGGGCGGAGAAGTCATTAGTATAGTTCTGCAGCGACGTTTCAAGTACTTTCCTCATGTCGAAACCCAAGGTTGGTTCTTACATCTTGTTACAATCCTTATTACACCCCAATCAATAATTACAAGTTTATTATAATAGCATATGATTCACCTTCAACCCATGCAGATATGAAGAACGGATTCTACGATAAAGTTGAAAAGGAACTTCAGGGTGAGAACAACACTTACTTCATCGGTGGACTCATGGCATTTGAGCTCACAGAGAGAAATTCGTCCTACGCCATGGCTTTGGTTCGTAGCCATTTTGCATGTGACGATCCATTGCCAAGATTTCCATACGTGAAGGTACTGCCTATTTAAACATATATACGTATCTCAACAATGAAATTTTAACATGAAATTCTACTTACTTGATAAATGTTTCTGCAGAGATTGCTACCAGTGATGCCTGAGTGCTGTAGCAAGGTGCCTCGGAAGCTAGACGAGTCAGATGGAGTCGAGTTTCCAGATCTTTCAAGCCTTGATTGCTATTTAAAACACTGGGGAACCCATAATATCATCCGAAATAAGACTCTTTACACTTGGATTAATGAAGAAGGACAAGAATTAGGGCGAAGAACCTATGAGGAGCAGCATGCTAATGCTGCATGTATAGCAGAAAAGCTTTTATCGAGCCATAAACCAGTGATTAAGCCTGGGGATCGTGTCCTTCTAATTCACGTCCCTGGTTTAGATTTCATAGATGCCTTCTTTGGTTGTTTAAGAGCGAGAGTACTCCCCGTTCCTGTCCTCCCGCCTGATCCACTCCAAAGAGGTGGCCAAGCACTCTTGAAAATTGAGAATGTAGCCAAATCATGCAATGCAGTTGCAATTCTTTCAACTCTTGGTTACCACACAGCCGTTCGAGCAGGTCTCGTAAAGAACTTGCTGCCATTGTCCATCACAAATAGAACGACGAATTCTTCTGCTTCTTGGCCTAATCTTCCCTGGATACACACAGATTCTTGGATTAAAAAATCCAAAGGCATAATGTTAAAAGCACATGAGGAATCTAGCATCGAACCTCAAGCTGATGATTTATGTTTTCTTCAGTTCACATCAGGATCCACAGGTGATGCAAAAGGAGTGGTGATCACTCATGGCGGGATAGTTCATAACGTAAAGCTGATGCGGAGGCGATACAGAAGCACGTCCAACACAGTTCTCGTGAGTTGGCTCCCACAGTATCATGACATGGGACTAATCGGTGGGCTTTTCACAGCATTGGTTAGTGGTGGAACGGCTGTTCTGTTTTCTCCGATGACTTTCATCAAGAACCCTCTTCTGTGGCTTGAGGTAATCAGCAAGTACAAGGGAACTCACAGTGCCGGGCCTAACTTTGCTTTCGAGCTTGTGATACGAAGGTTAGAGCTCGCCAAGAATAAGGCTAGGGGCTATGATCTTTCATCCATGGTTTTTCTCATGGTTGCTGCTGAGCCAGTGAGACAGAGGACTATGAAAAGGTTTATTGAACTCACTATGCCTTACGGCCTTTCTCAATACGTGATGGCTCCTGGCTATGGATTGGCAGAGAACTGTGTGTTTGTGTCCTGTGCATATGGAGAGGGGAGGCCTATATTGGTGGACTGGCAGGGAAGGGTGAGTTGTGGATATCTTAATCCAAGTGATGCAGATGAAGTGGATATCAGAATTGTGGATCCACAAAGTGGTGAGGAGTTTAAAGAATTTGGAAAAGAAGGTGAAATATGGATCAGTAGTCCTAGTGCTGGTATTGGATATTGGGGGAGAGAGGAGCATAGTGAAGATACATTTAGGAATGAACTCAACAATCATCCGGGGAGAAGATACACAAGAACAGGGGACTTGGGACGTGTAATTGATGGAAATTTGTTCATCACGGGAAGGATTAAGGATCTCATTATTGTTGCAGGTAGAAATATATACTCGAGTGATGTGGAGAAGACAGTTGAGAGCTCTTGTGACCTTCTTCGCCCCGGTTGTTGCGCTGTCATTGGTGTCCCTGAGGAGATTCTATCAGCAAAGGGGATATCAATGTCTGAAGGTTCCGATCAAGTTGGGTTGGTTGCGATTGCAGAGGTCAAGGATGGTAAGCCTGTGAACAAAGATGTTATTGAGCAAATCAAGGTTAAAGTTGCTGAAGAACATGGTGTTAGTTTGGCTGCTGTCAAATTGATCAAACCAAGGACTATCAGCAAAACAACATCGGGAAAAATAAGAAGATTCGAGTGTCTCAAGCAATTCACTGATGAGACACTGAATTCCATTCCTGATCCTATAATTCCGAGAAGATCACTCACTCGGTCTTATACTACAGGAACATGCAAGGATGGCCACACGCCTCGGCCTCAGCTGAAGCCCAGCCCTCTTTCTTCAAATGCTAGATTGAGTTACGTAGAAATCTTGGAGCACCTCAAGAAACTAATCTCGGAGCAGACTGGAATTCCTGGCAGTAGAATCTCTACATCTGCAAATCTCACTTCTTATGGGATTGACTCCATTGGAGTAGTTAGGGCAGCTCAAAAGCTCTCTGATTTTCTTGGTGTACCTGTTGGTGCAGTCGACATTTTCACTGCAACTAGCATTGATGATCTAGCCGCCTTCTCGGAGAACCTCTTGATAAAGTCAAACCCTCAAGATATGAGAAACAATGATGATACATATACGTCGTCTCAACTAGCAGCAGAAGAAGAAGTGATCTTACCTCAAGATGTTTCCTTCACTCACCAGCTGCAGACCATGGTACTTCAGTTTTTTGCCCTTGGATATGTCTCTGTGTTGCTCATCTTTCCTGTGTATCTATGTATATCTATATACGCAAAGTTGATATCTTCCAATCTTGCTCCGATGACAACTTCTTGGGCTGCATACATGATTTCACTAGCACTCGCGCCCCTTGCTTGGATACTATGCATAGTTTCTACATGCAGCTGCATTTCCATCTTTGGGAATTCATTTCTTCAACCAAATTATGCATTGGTTCCCTACACTTCAATCTGGTCGATGGACTACGTGAAATGGTGGGCGCTCTATAAGGCACAAGAGGTCTCATCGAAAGTTTATGGTGTGCATTTGAGAGGAACAGTTCTGTTGAACTACTGGTTTCAGATGTTTGGAGCCAAGATAGGATCATCAGTAGTCCTCGACACGATTGATATCACAGATCCTGCTCTTCTTTCTATTGGAGACGGAGTTGTGATTGCAGAGGGTGCGTTGCTACAGAGCCATGAGGTGAGAAATGGAATCCTAAGCTTTCGTCCCATAAGAATCGGAAAAAATTCTTCGGTTGGTCCCTATGCTGTCATCAGCAAAGGAACTATTTTAAGAGATGGCACTGAGGTTGCTTCATTGCAAGTCACCGAAGAGGGAAAAATTGTCCCAAGAGCAAATAAATCCAATAATCATAAGGTAAGTATAAATTTCTATCCCCCTTCTATTGATATTGAATGTCTCATAAACCTCATATTGGATACAATGCAGGAACTTTGTAGTGAATTCTAATTATCTATAATTATTTGATTCACTTTATGGTAGTTACAGCCAATTCGTTTCACTTGCACCATATTTCATTCTTGATCAATAAACAACATTTGAAGTAAGAGTATAATATTGTGAACAGAATGCTAATTGTTGGTGTTTTTAGGTTGCAGTGCCAAAAAACAGCAGCAACGATCATCAAGCCACTTATCATTTGATGGGTGTATACATGGTTGGCTTTGTAAGCTCTTTGTCGGCGGCCATCATCTACTGTATCTACATCTTGCTAAGTCAAAGAGCGCCTAACATGGAGCAATTCATGTTTCTATGCATCTTCGGGTCTTTCCACTGGTTTCCCCTCACCATCGTGGCATATGCTATTATCATCAATGGCGCCTCTCTAAATCCGTTGAGTTTTTCCATTTCATTTGCTGCAGCATACACAGCTCATGGAATAATACTCACCTTGCTCACATGCATGCTAACCCATTCTCTCTCTGGAAATGAGGAATCTCAGTTGAAAATGTGGCTCCAACAAAGATTTATAGTTGCTTGTCATCTTAGATTTGCAAAACTGCTGTCTGGAACAGAAGCTTTCTGCATATATCTGAGGCTTCTAGGTGCACAAGTTGGAAAGTTTTGCTCTATAAGGGCAATCAACCCGATTTTAGAACCAAAACTGTTGTCACTTGGAGCAGGTGTTCATCTCGGTGACTTTAGTAGGATTATAACTGGGTTCTACTCCTCCAACGGCTTCACTAGAGGAAAAGTCGAGGTGCAGGACAATTCTGTGATTGGAAGCCAAAGCATTGTGCTCCCTGGTGCAACTATACAGAATGAAGTAATCCTTGGTGCCCTTTCAGCTGCTCCCACAAACTCAGTTCTTCAAAGAGGAGGCGTGTACATCGGTTCTCAATCACCAATCATGATCAAGAACACCGTGCACGAGCTGGATGACCGTATTGAAGAAATGGATGCAAAATATAAGAAGATTGTAGGAAATCTTGCTGCAAACTTGGCTGCCACCACTCTTAAGGTCAGAACAAGATACTTCCACCGAATTGGAGTGAGTGGAAAAGGAGTACTAAAGATATACGACAAGATTGGACTCCCACACCACAAAATCTTTCAATGTGGCAAGACTTATCCTATCATAGTTCGGCACAGCAACAGCTTGAGCGCTGACGATGACGCGAGGTTCGATGCACGAGGTGCAGCTGTCAGAATATTTTCCGATGATTGTCAAACCTCACTTTTGGACTTGACATTGAAAACGGGCAATGCATTTTACGCACGTACCATTTCTGATTTCGCTACCTGGCTTGTTTGTGGGCTACCTGCTAGAGAAGAGCACGTGAAGCGCGTGCCACATATCAGAGATGCTGTGTGGACGTCCCTACGCAATGCAGATACTTTCACCGAGCTGCATTACTACTCTAACATATGCAGGCTTTTCAGGTTTAGCGATGGACAGGAGATGTACGTCAAACTCAAGTTACGGCCGTTTGATCAGAGAATCAATGAAGATTCTGGAAAGATTGAGCCTACAGGAATCCTCCCTCCCGAAACAGGTGCAATTCCGAGGGACTGCAACGACAAGCGTCCCCTGCTTTTCCTTGCAGATGATTTCCAGAGACGCGTGAGTTCGCCTGAAGGCGTTCGTTATGTTTTCCAGTTGCAATTCCGTCCGGTGCCTGAGGATGCAGCCACTCGCGATGAGGTCCTCGACTGCACGAAAGCATGGGACGAGACGGAGTTCCCGTTCGTAGACATTGGAGAGGTGACCATCAATCAGAACCTGACGGCAAAGCAATCAGAGGAGCTTCAGTTCAATCCTTACCTAAAATGTCATGAAATAGATGTGATTAGAGCAACATCAGCATCTCAGAGTGCTTCAATTGATCATGGCCGTTCGTTGATCTATGAAATCTGCCAGCGTTTGAGAAACAACGAGCCGCTTCCGGAGGCGTGGAGAGCCTTCATCGAGCAATCGGATGTCAAAGTAGACCTCTCTGGCTGCCCCATTGCGTCCATGCAACATAAACAAGACCCTGTTTCAAGTGAAGTGACGCTTGCAAGGACTTGGTACCAAACGGGGTGGTCGATTTTCGCACAACCGTTGCTACAGACGCTCTTGCCTTATTTCCTCTTAGCATATGTGATCTCAGTTCCTCTCAATTGGCTGCTTTTTGCACATAACAGCATGCAATATCCTCTGCATTGGTTGCTGCCACCGTTCTGGATTGTTTCAGGCCTGACCGCGGCGATGGCGTGTGCTCTGGCCAAGTGGATTCTGGTAGGAAGGAAGAAAGACGGCGGGACAGTGTTGATTTGGAGCAAATCAGTGTTCATGGACACAATATGGCAAGCATTCAAGACGTTAACTGGTGAGTATTTTGTTGAAACGACTGGCGGTTCGGTGTTGTTCGTTTTGTGGATGAAGCTGATGGGATCGAAAATTGATGTGAACGGAGGGGTATACGTGGATAGCATGGGGGCGGCGCTGAACCCGGAAATGGTGGAGATAGAGGGTGGAGGCTGCGTCGGAAGAGAGGCGCTTTTGTTTGGACACATATATGAAGGCGACGGCGGAAAGGTGAAGTTTGGAAAGATTAGAATTGGTGAGGGGGGATTTGTGGGGAGTAGAGCGGTGGCGATGCCGGGAGTGGTTGTGGAGGATGGTGGCAGTCTTGGTGCGCTCTCACTTGCTATGAAGGAAGAAGTTGTTAGAACTAAATCGCAGAACTGAGTAATTTTCTCTCTTTTGATTGATTGTATGCTTGCTTAGTTTTTACAAGAGAGAGAAAGTCAGGCTGATGTATGGATAAATAAATTTATGAGCCGGCACAATCAAATAATATCCAAAAGATTTCTACTAGCTAATCATCAAACAGAAAAGAGCAAGCAATTGACAAACACTAGTAAAAAAACAAACACCTACAACATGAGGTCTGATCTGGCACACAACCTCTTAAAGAAATTAGTTGAGATAGCCGGCGTCTTGCTCCGGAGCTTCGGATGCCTCAACACATAGGACCCCGACAGCAGCACCACGATCTGCACCGGCGTCACATACAACACGAACGCCGCGCACAAGCAGAAGGCCACGAACAACGCCGACGCCCTCGGATCCCTCCAGCTCAGCAGCGACTGAATCCTCTCCCCCTGCATCGCCAAGTCACCCACCACGCTCTGTATCCTCCCCCCTATACTCCTCAGCCGATCGTACCTCATCCTCACCACATCCGACGCCCTCGACGTCGGAAAAGTGTCGAACTCTTCGTCCAGCTCATCATGCCCCACCGCATCCGCGTGGGAGAGCCGGATGTCCATGTGCGGAGGGTGCCTCGGCTTCCACCGGTAGTTCCATATGCCGATGAAGAAGAGGTAGAGAAAGAAAGTGGGCAAAATCAGTTCAGGATATAAGATTAGTATGACAAGCAGTATGTGAATTAGAAGCGTCGTGAATGGATTTTTCCAGTGACATATTTGATCGAACCATTTCGCAACAGCAGTGAGTCCACTCAAGACGCTCATGACCCTCATGAAGTTGGCCTTGGCCTTCCTGACGCTCCATATATGCGATCCGACGTCGAGCATATACTCAACCACATCCTTCTTCAGCGGAGGCTCTGATCTTCCGAGCCTCAACGAAACTATCTGAATCGCCTGATGCCGCAGCACCTCCAGCTGAACCACGGAGAGCGGGTGAACGTAATGCATCTTTGGCAGCAACGGATGAGAGTATTTGTGCAGCATATTCAGATAAGACGTGCACGAAAACCTCACAGCCAACTGAACTTCTCCCATTTTCTTCACTCCCGAAGGCTTCAACACAATCAGAGGATACGAATGAGTATAAACACGTTCTGTTTCGAGTGTTGACAACCTGATCCTCACCTTCCCGATGCTCGTGTCCCGTTGGAGATGCCCGTTGTCGAAAACTCCTAACGTCAACACGGTGCAAGGATCGAACACTCCCACGTATACTGCTCGTTCCACTTAGGCGAGGCGGTGTCGATGATGGTCCTCGTCCGGATCCATTTGGATCCGTACTTTGCTACACAATACGCATCCGTCGTTCCACGGCCGTCTTTTGATTTCATCGGTGGCAGCCCCGTCGCGCTTATGATGCCCACCTCGAGTAGTCCGAGGCTCGGCTTCCACATCAGCTTCGAACTCGGCCTGTAGTCGCTGCTGTAATAGGTCGACTCATCCAATACATGATAACCGCCATCTAAGCTCATCCTGAGATGAATCTTGCTAGCAAATTTGATCTCCTTCTTCTGCACCTCGACGCCCGAATGCTTCTCGAGATTAAGCCACTTCGCCGGCACCGCCTTGTTGTCCTGCCTCCTCATCACAGTGTTCAACGATGCCATGCACCTCCCCAACACCTCATCCTTGCTCTCCACAGTCATCATCAGCGGCTCTTCAAATGGCTCCGCCACCACGAACACTAAATCCTCGTTCCACGTCGGATTCACACTCTTCACAGACGATATCCTCGTCTTCATCGCCTGATTGCCGATATTGACCTTCACGCATACCTCCGGCGGCCTACTTTTATCACTGGGAAGCAAATCCTGGCATTGAATCACATTGACTCTTAAATACCAGAGCCTTGGAGAAAGATAAACCTTCCCTCTAATTCTAGAAACTCCGTCGCTGCCAACAGCGGCTGCATCGGAATGCCAGGCATCGGAGAAGGCCTCATCGGCTTGAGTTCCTTTCCAAATGGCGAGCATGATCTCTCCTTTCTTCACCTTGTCGCCGTGCTTCTCTTCGAGCTTGTACCACTGCGGCGCCAGAGGGCTGTCAGGGGGAACGCGCCTCGGAACATCGACGAGCTCGAAACTGAGTCTGCCGATGAAATCGTCGAGCACGACGTCCTTGTCTTTGACGATGATTTCGAGGTGTGAAGCTTGGAGCTGGTCGTGTGCGAAGGCGAAGACGAGATTCCACTCGGGATTGGTCTTCTTCTCGAAATGCTTGGTGACTCCCTTGTAGTTGCCGAGCTTAACTTCGACGTAAGGATCGCAGGCGCCGGTGACGTCTTTTACGGGGAGTTCTTTGGCCTTGACGACACGGACGTACAGATACTCCATCTGTTCGACGAGGTCGTAGGCGCTGCTCACCTTGTCGCCGCCGATCATCACTCCGGAGCCCAAAATCTTCGGAGACGTCTGCTTTAGAGCAAACTCCTCCCCTACTGTGAGCTTCTGCATATTTCTTGATTTCCTGGAAACGAACTACTTGAGAAAGCAAATGCTTGGCTAGTTACAGTATAAGTTTCTCAGCTCTGTAAACTGTTTATTTAGAGAAATGATTGAAGAGGTATGACATATGATCGCTGAATGAAATAAGTGGATTTCGGAATCTTACTTTTGGTTTTGGCACAGTCAATTAACTCTTGATCCTCTGTTTCATTTCTACATGTATATGCGTTTATGCATGTACTACTCTCTCTCTCTCTCTCTCTCTCTCTCTCTCTCAGCTGAAGTTGATAGTTTACGTGATCAAATAAGTGAAAAAGACAGATAGATAGGAGTAGCTTTGAGTTGCTACAACCATCTTGGAATTATTAGTATATGACTTGCATCACTAGCAAAACTATCACCTCTTAAAAAGTAAAAAGTTGGTATGTGAAAACATTTTCTTAGAAAAGGAACTGATTATTCTGCATAAATTTAGGTTGCAATAGCGAACGCATGATTTATTTTGTATCCAATAATTCACACCAAATATGCGTACGCCTGGCTTTTTGGGTTTGTGGAAGGAAGTACACAGATATTGTTTTCTCTTGAAGCACATGCAATCATCTCTGCATTGCCATTGACCGCTTCTCCACTATTTTTCTTTGCTTTTCAGATTTCCTTTTATTTTTTGGTTTCAGTTCGTAGTCTTCACTTTCCTGAAATTACATATTAAAACATTATTATTATCTATCTTAATTGGGTGTAGTCAATCCTAATTACTTTTTTGGTTAATTGACAACTATAAAAAAATCATTTATTACTAAAAATCTTAATTGGAAAAAAGAAATTATATAAGCCAATTGGTTACAATAAATCCAAACTAGTACGTACAAAATTAATCTAAAACAGATGAAATTAGTGGGCGTTTAGGCCCAACAAATTTTCTATCGGCGAACGATAATGAAAAGGGCGGGGAAGAGCATTTCTCATGTGATTATTTTATAATGACCATTTCTTGCTTTATCACATCATGATATATTAAGAGGTAAATGGTGATATGTCATTACCCATTACCTTACATGATAATAAATTTTTTTTTCAAAAGTACACTTTTGACAAAATTTGGGTAAAATTGTACCCAATTTGACAGAAATACCCTTATAGGGTAGTGGGTGTGTGTACGGTTAAAATTCAAATTACATTTACTGAACTTCTCTCTCTCTTTCCCATCATTCTCTCTCCCTGTTTTCTCCCTCCCCATTTTCTGTGACGAAACAGTAGGAAACTCCCAACCCTACCGCCGCCGTCAACCACACCGCCACACTCCGCCATCACACCGCCACACTCCACCATCAACCTCCTAGATCTATCTAAATGGTGCGTCCGCGAATAAAAAAACCAAAAACTGTCGCCGCGGGTAAGGATAAAGAAGCCGAAGTAGCAAAAGCAACGACGGCGAAGGTCACCACCGCGGCGACGACTAGCAAAGCAGCGGCAACGCCTCCCAAAGGCGCGAAGAAACAGAGAAAAGCCGCGGTGACGCCGAGGAAAGCCCCTACGAAAACAAGGTCTCAAAGGACCGAAGTTCCGCCGGCGCTTGAACAGGCGCCGCCGCGCGAAGAAGCCACCGCGCGAAGAGACGCCGCAGCGCGAAGAGACGCCGCAGCGCGAAGAAGAAGTAGAGCAGACGCCGCCGGAGCCGCACGAAGAAGAAGGAGAGCAGACGCCGCCAAGGCCGCGCGAAGAAGAAGGAAAGACAAAGAAGACCAACCTACACCGGCGAACGAGGAGGAGGAAGCCGATGAAGAAGTGTTTTCGAGCATTTGCCGGTAAGTTTTCAGATCTGAAAGTTACCGTGGTTGCATGTTTGATAATCGCTTGATTTCTCCGATTTCGCGGGTTTATTATATTTTGAATGTCAATTACGTACCTAGTTTGTTGAGTAGAATGCAAATTAGGGTACGATTTGGAGATCTGTAATTTTGGGGGAAAACTCTACAGGTACACCGGGTACAATTTGTGAAAAACGTACCGGTAATTCCAGATATGTAATTACTAGAATTGAGGATAACTTCTTGTTGAATAGCTGAGATTGTTTATGCATGATGTATTTTGCATTCTCATCATTTGAATATGGCCTTGTTTGGTTAAAATTGGTACCATTTTCCCAAATACGTACCAAGAAAACTAGTATTTCTAGTCGGCACGCATTTCCAAAAACGTACCGAGTGTACTAGTTTTTTGTTGTAATATAGGTAAGATTTACAAAAGCGTACCTAATCTACAGGTACACTTGGTACGACATATGAAAAACGTACCAAGTGTACCAGTATTTCATTATTTTCAAGTACTTATTTGCAAAATGCGTACCTACATGACAAGTACATTAGGTACGCATTAGCAAAAACGTACCAAGGTGCCATTCTGCAATTGGTAAACTCAGTAAAATTTTGTAAAAGCGTACTAGGTGTACCAGCGTAGAATTGGTACACTCGGTACGATTTTATCAATTCGTACCGGGTGTACCATGTTGTGTGTACGCTAGGTACGATTTTGTAAAAACGTACCGGGTTTTACCAAGCAAATTATGACTAAACAGTGAATATGTATTTGTTATTGAATTGTTTTTTTTCTTATTGCAGAACCGATGGAAATACAAGAGGCTGAAGCTTGAAAAATTAAAAAACAAGACAATGACACGGTTATGAGTCCCTTGTTTTCGACATCCGAGCATGCCTCACCACAACTGGCAACTCATCGTTGGACAAGCTGAAGCAGTCCTGCCTCGGCCAATTTATGGACATGGAGGACATGAACACGCGATCGGGAAGGCCATCCTGGATGGTGCTTCGACACGTGGTTTCCTTCCCCGAGTATGATTCATCAGCTCTATGGTTCAAAGTTGAAGGGAAGCTCTTACGGTTCAGCCGAAAGAGTTTACTTTGGTGAGCGGCCTGAAATTCGGCCCTGCAGAATTCGACCCATACACCGACCACATCATTCCGCGATCGTCATTGTACTCCCAACTATTTGGCAACCAAATGGTAACCGCTGTAAATGTTTGGATACCATTCAGGAACAGAAGTTTTTTATCAAGGAAAATGAAATCAAGATCAGCGCCAACGACTACTTGAAGTTGGCAAAAATTCTGCTGGCAGCATCATACGTGCTTGGATATGAGAATACCAAGAAAAAATACCGGACTGGCTGTGGGTCCTGGTTGAGGATGAGGAAGCTTGGGAGAAATTCCCCTGGGGCAGCTTCTCGTTTCAAATGGTTGTCGATAGTTTCAAAACAATCGACACAGAAGATAAAAAGAACAAATCCGGCATCTCTTACCACATCAGAGGCTGCAGTTTTGCTTTATTGGTAAGTTCTTAATAGGTAAAAATGGTATTTATTGGAAATCTTGGTACAATTTTATAATTACGTACCAAACTTTACATTTCAATACTGGAAAACTAGGTACGCAATTAGGAAATCGTACCAAGTTTTTCAAATATAAGTATAATCTCTTGGAAACTTGGTACGATTTTATAATTACGTACCAAACGTAACAGATCGAAACTGGTAAAACTCGGTACGCAATTAGAAAATCGTACCAAGTTTTCCAAATATAAGTATAAGCTCTTCAAAAACGTAACAGTTTAATGCTGGTAAACTCGGTACGCATTTATAATTACGTACCAAGATTACCAAGTAAAGCTATTGTATCTTGTATATGATTACCTACTGACAAAACTTTATTTATTAAACAGGGTTGGATATTTGAGGCTGTGCCGGCTATAGGAACAAAGGTGGAATTGAGGTCCACCGAGAAAAAACTGCCTCGGATGTTGAGGTACAGATTCCTCAGAGACGTGGAAATCCCCCAGCAAAGACATAAAATTGGTAAAATTTATTCTTAGTAATATAATTTTAGTAAAGCTTGGTAGCATTCAAAAAATACGTACCACTTTTACCATTGTCAAAGTGCTACACTTGGTACGCACTGACAAATGCGTACCAAGTGTGCATAGTGGATTGGTAAACTTGGTACGTAATTATAAATGCGTACCAAATGTACCAAGTGAAAAAGCAGTTTGTTAGGTACACTCGGTACGCAATAGGAATTTCGTACTGAGATTGCTTAAATAAGTTGGTACACTTGGTATGAAATTGTAATTTCGTACCAAGTGTACCAACTTTACCGACAGTTTATCTAATTATGTTTTATCCTTATCAGAATCTTCGACAGCTGCTGAAGCCATCCAATGCTGAAAAGCAAACACCATACTGGCTTTCTCTACAGAACGATTCGGAATTCGGCACGTTTACCTTTAAGTACGATCCGAATGATGCAAAAAAGAAAAGAAAAAGAGAAGCAGCCAACAATGGTGAAGATGATGAAGAGCCTGATGCCAATGAAGCGGAAGCTGCCAACAAAGATGATCAAGACAGTCTTCCTCCTCCTCCTCCGCATACCAACATTGCATCCACCTCAACCGCTCCTCCTGCTGCCGATACCGGTTCCTCTGTCCTTGCAAACTTAATGAAAGGGCCGGAGAGAGCGGTTCTTGTGAGAGAGATAGCTGAGGCCGCGCAAATATGCTCATATCATGGCTATCGGATGAAAGGCAGCAGCTCGTGCAGGATGTTGGGAGCTATGTTGTTAACAAGCTCCAAGAACAAGGGATAGTCCAACCCTTCACGGGTGCACACTATACATCTCCAGCCTCTCCTCCTATGACTGACATCCAACCTGCAACAACAGAAGCAGCAGCGGTGGATGGCGACAGGAGAAGCGTGGAGAAAGAGCAAACGGAGGCAACCATGGAAAGCGACAAGACGATGAAGGAAAGGATGGAGAAGAGCCAACAGAGCAAGCCGGAGAGGACGATGGAGCAGGTTGATGATGATAAGGTACAAGATGCATCTTGAGTTGATGCATAGCAAAAATTGAACAATTTCATGGAGTGATAACATAAACAATCGCATCTACTTTATTTTATTTTTCATGTTATGAACAAATATTTCTTTTCCTGTTTATTTGAAGATGTAACCGAATTTATAATATATTTGATGAATTATTTTTCATTAATTGATTGATGTGTATTGTAATTGGGTACGCCAGGTACGATATATAAAATCGTATCTCTTTCCACGCGTACGCATGGTACGTTTTTATAAAAACGTACCATGCGTACTTACAAGCGTTTGTTCAAAACGTACCGAGTGTACCGAGTTTGCAATACAAATCTAGTACGAAATTGCTTTAAACGTACCAATATTTCTCTTTCTTCAAGCAGGCCCCTGAACAGAAGCACGATCCATTTACGGACACGCAAATCAACTTATTGTGGGACACCTTCCTGGAAACTGATCAATTTACACCTCCGCAAGACAAAGTTCTTCAACCAAATGCAGCTTCAGCTACTCCATTCACACCGTGTCCAAAATTTGAAGCACAACCACAAGCAGCTCCACAAATCTCGGTGCCACAAGGGCCACCTCCCCCAAAAGCTCCACAAATCTCCGTGCCACAAGGTCCACAAGCACAATATCCAGCACCACAAGGGCCACCTCCCACATAAGATCCAACAGCTCAACAAACCTCGGTGCGCATCTTGAATCCGAGGCCGATCCGAAGAAGATTCCCAGCTCCACCTCTACTCAGTCCATTTTGCCGAAGACGTGCGACCAGGCCGTCACACCTTCGAGCATTGGTTGAACTTAGAGGAAGCTCCACTGTAAGTTAAATTATGTACCAAGTGTACCATTTGCAATTGTAAACTAAGTACGATTTTGTAAATGCGTACTAGGTGTACCTGTAGAATTGGTAAACTCGGTACGATTTATAATGCGTACCAGGTGTACCCATTCATATTTGGTAAACCCAGTACGATTTGTAAAAAACGTACCAGGTGTACCAGTGTGCAATTGGTAAACTCGGTACGATTTTATCAATACGTACCAGGTGTACCCATTCATATTTGGTAAACCCGGTATGATTTTTCAAATGCGTACCAAGTTTAATTAATAGTTTTAATTAATCTAATATTCATTGAAAACAGGAGGAATGTCGGAGCCTTTTGTGGTGTTGACAAGACCTTTTTCCAATCTATCATGGATCCAACAGGACAGCTCGACATAGAACATGTAGAGGCTTACCTTGTTGTTCTCGTGGCAAATCCTACAATGACCGGATTGGAAGAAGTTGATCCGAAGATTGCCTTGATATCTTGTTATTTTATGGTAAATTCAACCAATCAGACTAATTTTAATTGTTTACAGTAATACTTCTATACACATATGTTATATATATATTTATATTTCTTACACTTATTTGTAGGAAACGGTGGAGAATGTGTTCGACTCGGTCAACCTATCTAAGAGAGCCAATCCCTTTGATCGTACGATCACAAGATCTTTAACCTGAAAGTAGAAGAGGTCTTCCCCGAAGATAAAATGAATAGGCTGCTTTTGTTTGCCGAAGGAGCTCAACCAGCATGGGGGAGAACGTAAGGCCTTGGGTTAACTGCGACAAGTACGATTTTATTGATACGTAACCATAAATCTAAGTACACTGGGTACGCATTGCTAAAATCGTACTAGATTTACCAAATGCATGTATGGTAAACACGGTACGATATTACAAATGCGTACCGAGTGTACCTGATTTTTCAGTACGCATTTACAATAACGTACCGTTTTCTTAGATTTGTAGTACGCATTTGTAATAACGTACCATGATTCATTTTTTTTATAGTAGTTGCATTGTGTTTCTATAAGGATCACTGGGGTACCCTGTTGGTAGATCTCAAAAAACAGAAGATAACTCTCTATGACTCGAAAGAACATACATTTGAGGAACACCATTTCATAATCGACGAGATCTTTTGCCAATGACAAGAACGGTGCCACAAATCATGAAGGCTATTGGATATTACCGAGACATCACATAAAAGACCACAATTCGGCCAGTGGGAATTATACTTTCCTCCAAAGAAGGGCCGAAGAGAAACAAATTCCAGCAAGATAATGATATAATTGTGGCGTCTATGCACTCAAATATGTGGAGCAGCTCATCTCAAAAAATCCAATACCAATTCGAAGATGTTTGCAAAAGGATGAAGACCGGGTGGAGTACACAGAACACATAGCAAGAACCATTTATGTCCATAGCACGAACGAAGTCACACGGAAGTCATGGATTTCGATGGAGTGACTGAAGGGAATGAAGGCAATGAAGGCAAATGAATGAACAGTAAATTCGTGTTAATATTTTGTGCATGATGGATAGGATT